>JBBUKS010000043.1:0-14452 GCA_038050645.1 Hedychium gardnerianum
TGACCTTGCAATCTTTACAAATCTTTCTATCCCTCTTCCTAACCATAATAAAGTCAATTTGCGATTTATTATTCCCGTTTTTAAACGTGACCAAGTGTTTTTCTCTTTTCTTAAAATATGTATTAGTTAATATAAGGTCATATGCCATCGCAAAATCCAATATAATTTTCCCTTCTTCGTGTCAAAATTCTTTCTTGTTGTAATTTGTTATATACTGCCCTTTAGTTTTATCATAATCTCCATATTCATGCCATAGCAATGTGTTCCAATTTTTTTGCTTCTCAAGCTTAGCAAATGCACCTTAAGGTATTAAATAGCAGCATATGAGCTTATGTTCTGATATGTTATTGCCACTTATTTCCAATTCGATGATAAACATCACTTGTTCGCCTTTCCACTAATCACATATTTTATGAAGGACTAATCATTGTTGGATTAACTTTAGTTCTTTGGCTTCTTTCTGCACTAAATTGTTTTTTTCTCTGACATCAAGTCTCTTGCTTCTTAAGTAAACATATTTTCCTTGCTAATAATGAACTCTTGGTTGCTCCCTCAGATAAACTGACACATTATTGTAGTTGAGTTTTGTAGCTTGTGACCTGGCTCATTGCAGTTGGGACTAGGTTACGGTTACGGTTTCTTTTTAATCCCTTATCGTGATCATCTGTTATATTTTAAACATATTTCCAACCATCTTAATCATTAGTTGTAGGAGAAGAAACATCAATTATAGGTCATGTATATCTCAATTTCTAATGTTAAAAAGCCCACTTTTGAATATAAATAGGAAGATTTAGTACACGTCGGTTAACTGATAAAAAGAGAAACTACATGTGCAAGGGATTAAAAAGATACATCGATGCACCATTTATAACTTGGCTGTCATTTACAAACTGTCTTCTTTCCCTAATGAGCATTCTTTCTACTTTGCCAAATGCAGGCGGATAAACCTCGGTTGAACTTCAAAGATAAGTACTCGGAGTCATACCGGAACGATCACCCAAATGCACCCATCATTGTGCCATGGATGTCGGGCATTGTCGGTGTATAACCTTGCAGAAAGAAAGAAGGATTTTGTCTTTTCACAGAATTGACTACATACAATGCGGCCAGAACTTTTCGGAGTGATAGTGAGATTTCACATCTTTATTCTTTTTGCCCAGGTAAATTTTATCAGTGGCATCTGATCCCGTTAGGGAATCAGTTCTTGGCTCCACACATCATTTCTCGATTCGCCAAGCATTTTTACGAATGATGTCATGGGTCTGATTGAGGAATTTTCAGGTTGGATTATGATCATGGTCACTTACCTGTGTTTATGTAGCTTGTTATTCTCAACAATGATGGTTCGAGAACTGAATTAGATAATTGTGTTCCCAATATATTAATTTTATGGTGTGTTTAGATCAAATGAATAATTATTTTATGGTGTTCTACTGGACTAAACATTTTAGACGTTCGATTATCTAGTTGGGCCAGTTGGTTAGTTTGGTTGATTAGGCAATCCCATTGGGTCAATCGGTCCAGATGATCTAGTCGGTCGGTTATGTTGGATGGTTCACTTGGTATAATCAATTTAGTCGATTCAAACTAGTTGGTCAAGTCGGATAGCTTGAATGGGTCAATTGATAATTTGTTTTTTATTAATCTAGATATCTAAGTTTTTATCTGATTAGTCCGATTTAGGTTGTTGACTCTGATTGGTCTAGTCGAGTTGGTTCTAAAATGGGATCATCAACTTATTGGGTTAACATGACTCCAACCTTCTACCTATTCACTCGCGTAAATTTGAAAGAGCAAGCGACCTTCCCCCCTATTTATAGTTGAAATTCATGCTTCTGACTTTATCATTTAAGGTAATACAAATTGTAAAATTTCCAAACATTACATCATTATCCAAACAATATTTGATAACTCAAATGAGGCCCAACAGAATACAAAACCTCAAAACATTGCACTCAATTGAACCAAACTATTTTTTTTTTTCATTTTTGACATGGCCAAAGTTTTTTTTTAAAAAAAACTTCAAAACTTTTCAGCCAATCGGGCACTGACAGTTCTAAGTTTGGAGTAGACCTTTCCTGCTGGTGATCCTAATATAAGACTGCAAAGAGAATCTCGAGCGATCTTTATGTTCAGGAAAGACCCCAGGATGTGGATCTTACTATCTGCAATCACAATCCGAGTTCTTGTAGAATTTTCGATAGCGAATTTAGTTTTGCCTCCTTTTCCCGACAGCCTGCCGATTGCTCGAGAAAGGTGCTCCCCTCGTAGGGTCTTCACGTCCTTGATCTCAAAGGTATCGACATAAAGATCGTCCAGACGCAACAGAGCAATGGCGTCCGCAACATCAAACCCAAGCATGAAAGCATGGACAAAGTCTGCACTCTTCTGCAAGTTACTAATGTCTGGAGTATCTGCTCTATTCTTGAGCTCCACCTTCTTTGTCTACAGAATATAAACAGACCCAGTTAGTGATTCAAAGCCAAATCACAATTAACAAAAAAAATTGAACGGAATCTCAAATATAGATTTTTTTACAGTAATTCGCTAAAATCCTAAATCCAAATTGAACAATTCGACAATAGTTTTACATTTTATTGTACTCGGTCAATATTGGTAAAGGAACACTATGAAGAACCCAATAATAGAATATATATAAGAATCATAAGTGAAAATCATTATCTTAATATTGTATACGGAGAATGTATCTCAAATAAAATCTCATCAGTGAATGGTAACTCGTCCAAACTCTTCTTCAATCTAAATCATGCAAAAGGGCATGAGTCCTGAATTCCAAAGAAACTAGAAACTTAGTAGTTTCACAAGTACAATATACAAAAAAAAAGTAATATTATCAATGATTGTAGCTTCACTAATAGTGATTCAATTAATTGAATTATGTAACTCCATCTTTTTAACTACCAATCTGCAAGGTTCTGTTTCGTTCTCTAATGGAGACATACATAATAGATACCATAAATAATACATGTATGAAACTACCACTACCAATTCCTTAGCAGAAGCTGTAGAAATACAGTGAGTGGAGGGCTTAGTTTATCAGGCTTCAGCAGTAAATACAAAGCCCTACAACATGGTGAGCATGGATATTTTTAAGGAATATATATAAGATGAATTACAATAACAACCAACAACAAAAGTTTTTATCTCGATCTCCTAGAATAACTCCATCTATATTTAAATGAATTAATTAGTTTAAAAGAGCTACTGTCAAACAAAGGTAAATGTTATGTATGAATCCATCAAATAAGATGAACGAACGAGAGACAAATATTACAATAGAAGAGAAAGGGCACATCTACCCCCTAATTGGGTCCAAGAAAACAAGCTTAAAGAACAACTGTTCTTTTGATGGAGAATCATCCAATAAAAAAGCTGATCGGATAAGTAATGGAATCAGTGGTCAGTACCAAGAAAAAGGTGATTGGGCTATTTCTCCAATTATCAATTTCCATGAAGAATTGATTAGTTTAAACAAAAAAAGTGGTACCTTGAATCGCACAATAACACTAGTGGACAAATCTAAACTCTAAACTTTCTCAGTAAAACAGAGCTTCAGTTTCTTCAGTAGGGAATGATCCGCAATGGACAAATCTAAACTCTAAACATTCTCAAGTCACCAGAAAACTCCAATTCAAGTAAGGGAAGATAAAATCAAACCTTGAGGTTCATCCTTATATCAATCTTCATCTGCTCATAGACAGGGTTGTAGATATCCATCCAGCACCGTTTCAGCGGCGCGAAGCGGTGCTGCGGCACCGATACCTTCCGAAACTCAATCTTCCTGTCCGACATCTCATGCGGCTTCAGCGCCTTGAACTGCGGACGAGGCGTTACTGAGGAAGAGGCCGCGTTCTCTACCTCCATGCCTGATTCCGACACTTTCTCTACCTCCATGCCTTCGTCGCCGACGAACTGCAACCCGAGAAAAGCCGGCGGCACGGCAACGAGAAAGGGGGGCGCAGATGGAGTAGGCAGCGGCTAAGAGAAATTACAAGAGATATAAAAGAATCATCTAGGGCACTAATAAATGGGCTGGAGTGGGCCTGATATCAATAATACCCCATAAGATTAAGCGGATCGGATCTCGATCGTTGTGATAGATCCAATTCCAAATTGTTCCTTTCAAATTTCAACCATCAATCACTATCCACCTAATGTAATGGATCGTATGCGGGTGGGTCCGCGGGCCGGATCCTCCATTTCACGGTTCGGTCCATCGGATCGAACCAACACAACACTGGCCGATAAAAGGAACGAGGAGAGACGACGCGTCAGGAGAGAGAGAGAGAGCACGAGCCCTTTCCGAAAACCTCGCCGCTGCTTCTTCTCCTTCCTCCGGATTCGGTCCAGCTACCAACGATGGCGGAACTCATCGGCATCATTGCTTCTTGCTTCTTCTCCACTTAGCTTCCTTCTTCAGCTCGGTTTCCCTCCGACGGTATGCTCCGCTCCGCTCTCCGCAGGTTCACCGTTCTACCGGCGGTAGTCGTCTCAGATCCGACTCCCTTACTCCCTCGGTTAGGATCGGTTCGGTGTTTATTATTACTTTAGTTTGTTCCTTTCGATCTGCCGTGTCTATTATATGTTCGTGTTGATTTCTACATCAAACGGTGGTCTCTTTTGAAGCTGACTTTCCCCCCCATTTATTCCGTTCATATTGCTCGTAGTATCGGACTTAGTTTCTAGCGTGCCTAGTTTGCACATGTTTAATGGAAGTTGTCCTTAGTAAGTTTTGGGTTTTCAGCTATGGTATCTTATAAAATCAACTATTGATTTTTGATGTTCTTGGCAGTTATTCTTTTTAAGAGAGAAATGATTTGTAATATTTGTTGTAATAATCTTGAAAGGTTTAGAAATGTGTCAAATAACACATTGCTGAAGGTCTCTAAAGTTCAAAGTAGTTTCCAAGATGTTTGGTTCAAATCTTTGACACTGCAGCGGGTTTGTTCTCTTAAAAACATTTGTTAAATGAAATAATGCATCGAAGGTTCTTGCTCATGCAGCATAAACTTATGAGTTTTGCAACTATTTCATTGAATCTGGTTGAGTATTACTGATATATCCCACTCCTTTTTCATGCGATTTTAGTAGAGTTGTAATGCTTGAGAATTGATAAATTATGATTGCCAAATTAATTTTATGAAGTGGTGAAGTTTTGTGTAATTTGTTATGCAAGGAAATCAAGATTAGAGGGAAACATGAATATTGTTTAATTTTGTAAAAACATTGAACGTGGACTCTTCTAGCTGGATTGTGGAGGCCTAGGGAAATGGATTTCTGTAAACTGTAAATAATTGTGAGATGATTCCAGAGATATGCAGCTATGTTATGCATGACTCAACAGTGAGCATCACATTATGCAGCAGTGACTACCATGTACATTGTAAATGTGCTTATCTATGCAATTTAGAGATGGAATTTGATATCAATTGCCCTGATACAAACTGCAAAATTTCTGTTAGTTATAATGATCACTAACTTCACTATAAGGATATCACAGTCTCCCTCACAGAATCATCCTTGTTGTATCCATCTAAAGCCAAATGCTCAAGTCCACTACCCTGAATATGTCGGGGAGGTTTGGGAACATGTCTGAGTGCTGCTACCATAGTATCTTAAGCACAATGCCTTTCACACTGGATTGGTGGCTCGGCAGAAAACAAACATTTGGCCATGTATGTGGCATACATAGCTTGAAAGTTTATTGATTATTAATACAACTGTCATGACTTGGTGCAAACAAAGTTAGTAGATTTGACAATACCATGATGTCTCATTCAACTAAATATATAGCCATAGGAATGAAGAAACTGCAAATATTCAATGTTTCAATTTTCTTTTTGAAAAAAAGTGAACTGGGAAGGAAAATTGGTGCTAAATTGTGCAACTTATGAAAGTCGGTATCAATTATTTTATTTTATTTTGATGTATAAGCATGTTAGATGTCCTTTTAGTAGCTTGCGCAGAGATGCTTCTATCAGAGAAGAATCTATGCCAGAACTAGCATACTTCTTAGCAACAAGCTAGCAAAATGTTAAAAACAAATGTCTATTTAGGAGTTTGTTTGTATTTATTTTCCTTAGGAACGTCCATATACATGTATATATGTATGTTCCATCATAAATTTGGAAATGATAATTGTACATTTTTGCTGTAGGCTTTATCATTCTCGTTGCTTCCAATCTCGCTGGTACAGTAATGGATCAAACTACAGGGATCAGAAGTTACCAAATCGAGTTTTAGAAGATAGTGAACCCTTGCAATCTCGGTCATGGAGCACTTATGCTATTGTATGCTGACAGAAAAGTATCAATTTATTCATTGTGACTGTTATTGAATACATTTATTGTCTAAACCATTCATTTGAAATCTCTCTAATGGATATTCTCATGACTGATTTTTTTATTGGATTTCTCATAGCCTGCAGCTGTATTATTGATTGCTGGTACAGGCATGTACATTCACTATAATGATGAAAAACGAGCGATTTTAAAAGGTGTGGATCTTTTTGTTATTAAGTTTCTTAGAAGTACACTATCAGATGTTCATTGCTTGTGAGATTTAAGTATGTCTACATTTTTTCTTCATCCTATATAATGTGAACAAATTGATATGAAGTCTATCCATTTTCACACATATTGAGCCTTAACCTCTCAATTAGTTTGTTAGTTTGTTGTGATGTCTCTGAGCAATCCATTAAGAATTCATCACTCAGAGACCTTGAATAAACTTGTGAAACATAATTGTTCAACTAAAGACAACTATATATCTGATAGCTGCAGAATCAGTGGTGTTTTTATTATATTGCCTGTCATTAGCAAAACCGAACTGTTAGGATCTTTCATGCTGTATAAATATCGTCCTAATTAATAGTAAATAGTCACATAAGCTGGGCGTACACTGTAATCAGTTTGTTGATTGCTTTAATCAATAAAAAATGCTTTGGATATATCCCCATGGAAACTTCTATTATAGTACCAAAATGGCATTACATGATGCACTTGAAGTGAAGAGCGAGAACTAATTCCAAAAGGTATCACTTATGATAGAGGACTAATTACAATCCTCTTTACAATAACTGAGGATAATTAGAATTCATAGTGAGGAAAGATAGAGGATGATTAAGAAAATATTTTGCAGGCACTTAATTTAACTACTGCAATTGTCCTAAACAGAAACAACAACAATAGCTCGATGCATCTATTCATTGAGCATTTGTCTGAATTCAATTTTGGCTAACAACCAAATGCAACCCTCACTCTTTTTCATCCGAGCTTGGGACCGGCATCAGCGATTTTATTGTCCTAAACAGAAAAAAGAAGAAAATATGCACTCTGACAATCCCAAAGAATGGAGCATTTTGTCTACTGCTTTTTTTCTTTTCTTTTCATTTTCCCCATTGTTTCATATAAGCCATTTTGACTCTAATTATAACTTGACCATTTGCAATCTTTTCCAGGTTCAGAACAAAGTGTTAGTTATGGGAGGAATAATAACAATAGACCAGCTATTGGTGGACCATTCAAGCTGTTCGATACTGAAAATAACACTGTAACTGAGTCAACCTTCCGTGGGAACTGGGTACTGATGTACTTTGGGTACACTTCATCACCTGATGCTGGTCCAAGAGAAGTTAAAAAGATGGCTGACGTTATGAAACTACTAGGTGATATTTTCTGGCAGATCTTTTGGGTTACCTTTGAAACATATTTTAAAACTACTTGTCTGATATCGTAGCGTGTGATCGCGTGAACCGTTTTAGTTGTGAGATAACTTCATCATACTTAAAGCCTCTATAATGTGCACATGCATAAATGGTAATCTGTACAGTATATGGAAGACTTATTCTTTAACATAGAAGATTATTGATCGACTCTTCATTGAAAAACTGTGTTTAACAGACTACACTTACAATTTTAAGATCACACCGGTTTTTATCACCATCGATCCTCAACGCGATACCCCTGCTCAACTCGAGGCTTATCTGAAAGGTTGGTATTGGCAGTTAGCATTACCTTTTCCTCTTTAATATCTAGCCATGCCATTTCTGCTCTAGTTCTTACTTCAGTTTCTATTCCCAGAATTTGATCCTACGATCATAGGACTAACAGGTCCTGTATCTGCTGTGAGACAGACGGCACAGGAGTTCCGCGTATACTTCAAGAAGGTCGACGAAGAAGGCCAAGATTATCTTGTTGAATCGTCGAATAACATGTAATGCTTCTAAAACTGATTTTGCTTAGAGGTAAACATGCTGTGATGATATGACTTTTGCTGCAACTCAGGTACCTGTTAGATCCTAATATGGAGATGGTTAGATTCTTTGGAGCAGAGTATGATCGACAACAATTGGCTGATGCCATAATTATGGAGGTAAACAAGGGTTCAAGATGAACAAAACAGCCAACTTTGGTAAGTACCTTTGTTGTTTTGACCAGATATGAATAAACAGATAGAAAGCCCTCTATTTTTCATTGCCTGTTGAAGAATTTCCATTTTTTTAATTGATTTTCCTCCAACTTTAACTGGGAATCATTTCAGATGGCTGATTCTTACTCCTGCATTGTAAGAATTTCGAAACAATTAAAAAGTTTTTGTTAAAAAAATATTTTTTTTAAAAGATAATGTAAGAACTCTTTCAAATTATTCTCTTTTTAGAATTTTTCTGTTACAATATCAGGCTTGTTGCGCCAATAATTGGTCACCTCTCATTCTTCTCCGCGGTGAGAATTAGCGTGTATGTTTCGCTTCCTCCCAAATTGATTTGGTGGAGAAAAGAGAGGAGGAATTGATGTGACAAAATGGGACTCGCTCATCCGAAGCGTTCTTTACCGTCCTGACAATGACCAAGCGGCCTTTTTTTAATGGGATGGATTTTATTTTTTTTTAAATTATTTTCTTGGGGAGAGAGTTTAATATATACCCTATTAATTAAAAAATGCTTATGAGGAGAGAAAAGTAGATACTTAACCATTATATACTTAGCTAAAATTGTTACTGCACATAACAATTTAATATACCCTAAGTAATAAAAATAATATTTTAAAATACAAAATGTGAAAATAATGTTTTTTACCTTTGAAACAAAAGGCATAGTCGAATTGGTAGAGTGCTAAATTATTAGATGAAAATAGAGGTTGCGTCTTATAAAAATTTCTCACTCATTATTAGTGTAAGTTAGTAAGCACTCGGGGGACATTCATTAGTTAAATATTTTAGAATAATTATTTATAAAAAAATTATTTATTAATTCTTTGAAGTTAGGATTCGATTCTTCAATAATTGTGAAGGTGTCCTGTATCATTGCTGGGTGCAAAATCATATTTCAATATGATAATGTGAGTTGTGGTTAATTGCACATAATCTATGAAGTTAATGAGAATCAACAGCAATTTAATTGAAATTTACTCAAAAAAAAAAATGATAATGTTTTGAAACTATAAGGGCAATCGTGAAAATATTAATATTTTCTAGAGTAAAGTGAAAGTTTTTAGATGTATTTTATTTAAAATCGTACCAAAAAAATTAATATTATTGAACTCCTAGGTGTGCCCTTTATATTTTTTTATAAAGTATCTAATTGATTAGTGAATGATAAATTTATTATAATAGAGTAAGATTAATTCTCAGCATATATATGTCTTAAGAAAAAAAATTCTCCCATCTTCTAATTTGACGATCAATTATAAATTAATTTTATAATTTATTTATATATATATAATTTAATTAAAGTTATGATCTTTCACAAGTATTTTTTTAGATTGGTTTGTGTCAAGTCAACAAAATTATTTTATTTTTATATTTTACATTTTAAAGTTATCCTCTTAATTTCTTCAATTCCGTCTAATTTTTGTGTGATTTAAGAGTTCAATTTTGTACTAAATTGATTGAGATGATTTAAGAGTTCAATTTTGTAATAGATTGATTGAGATCAAAGTGTTCTTATGTTGCATAAATAGTCAATTAGAGGGAAAATCTTAACATAGACATAAATGTCCTCGCTAATACTATGGTGAAACATTCTCTCTTAACTTGGTAATGCAGCATGTTTTTATCCTAGGTTTTAGGTTTCTCGATTTTCATACCTAAAAGTGAGGTCATGTGTTTAAAATGTAGAAATGCCCCCTCAATATGATCCTCTCGGACCTTTTCATGCTCTTTATTCCTCGTCTAGTTCATTCTTTTAAGCTTGTGTTCTCCTAGTTGTTAGGTCCATGATGCCTATCTAAAGGGAGTTGAATAGAATTCAGTACTTATGATTTGTGCAAACAAGATGCTAATAGCAAAAGTAAAATTTGCATAGCTTACCAAACACTAACATGTGACATTTACATGGTTTTGGAGTCCCCCGGACTCCTACTTAATAACCTATGATTCGTTAGTAGATTATTCTATTTTTTTTTCCTTTAAACAAAATTACAAGAATTTGAAGAAATTTTAGAATACAAGAGAGAAGCTCTAACTAGATCTACTCAAATCTTATTTTTGCTAACCTTTGAACCTCCACTAAGCCTTCCATTTTCAGTGTTCAATCCTTCAACATCTCTTTACTGCTTATTATCTATTAGTCGACTAGTTAATTGATGTAAACCCTCAACTTTAAAGATCATTATCGTACAACACCTTTCTACTTTCCACTTTAATATCAATCAAGTGGAAACATACTATTAGTCAACTAATATGCTATCAAGCAACTGCTCAATCAGCAGGATTATGAACAGAATATAAAGTGTAGATTTACCTTTTCATAAATTATCATAATACATTGATAATTCAGATATTGAGATTTAGAACGATGGTTTCGGCTAGTGATAAATTTGAAATATAATTTATTTTGTATTTTGCAGATTTAAAACTATGAGGGTATTTTTGTTAAATAAATAAAGATAACTATGAGGGTATTTACACGACATTTCATCGTATAAATTCCCATTACCACTCTCTGTCGGTGGTCATCTCACCTCCGTTTCTTCCGGTCACCGCTTGCTTTCTCTGCGCTCTATCATTTGCCTCTCTTCCTCGCTACTCGAGAGACGGAGGAAGCTCGAAGGAGGGCGATGCTGCTGAGGAAGCGGCCTCGGCCTCCGATGAGTCGGTCCACCAGTATGACGGAGTTCGCTGCCGATGGAGTGGCCCCGCGGCCGGTGAAGAGATACCATCCTCACCTCCTTCAGGACCACCCTAACCATCGGCGCGCGGAGGACGCGGATCCTGCCGTGGCGGCGTCGCAGTTGAGGACTCGCGGCGGAGGAGTCTCAGTGGGCGCTGACTGGATCGAGGCTGGTCACCACGCTGGGGGCGTGGCTCCGCCGGGCGGCGGCGGCGGCGGAGGACGTGGGAGGCGGAGGAAATCCGGTGGCTTCGAGGTGGCGCAGACCGCGTCATTCTTGATGGCATGCGGCTTGTGTAGGCGCTGCCTCGGCCCCGGTCGCGATACCTTCATGTGCAGGTATTTCTCCACCATAAAGGAGAGGATCTTTTAGGGCTCTCCTCTTTGATTCGGATGCTTCGTCATCTCTTTGTCCTTTTGATTTCCCCCTCAATTTCATTCCAAAAAAACTGATTTCCAGTCCCCTCTTACAATTGTTTGATTCAGCTCTATAGGAAACCATGGAGATGGTTGAATGCTCACATACTGATCTTAGATAAACCTGTTTCATTACCTTTCCGATGACTGGAAGTGTGCAGGAATTCAAATTCATCTTTATGCCTACTCTTGAACTGTTCATGCAAAGTGTTGAAGACTTCAATTTCTTATCAAGCCTATTTCTTCCTAAAGAATACTTCAAATCTTTGATAGTCTTAATTTTTTCATGCTAGTCTTCTGCATCTTTTGTGATTAAACTCTTTAATCAGAACTATGGTTGAAAAGGAAGAAATTTATCACTGGTGTTGCTAGTTTAAGGTCACTTTACAAGTACACATATATGTTGGATGAACATTTAAATTGCCTTTGTACAGAACTTTCTTGGATCCGATTTTTCTTCTTGCTTTTCGATTAGATTGCTTGGGTGAAACAGATGCATGTGGAAAACAATTTATTCTGTTCACCTTTCATAGAATCTGTCACTATTGCTGGATTTTTGATGCTTTGTGCTTATCTAGGAAAATCTTAGACAACTAATTGGTATTGCATCATTCTTCACAGGGGTGATACTGCCTTCTGTAGCCTTGAGTGCAGGCAACAACACATAAACCAAGTCGAGATCAAGGAGAAATGCTCTCTAACCTCCATGAAGGATGCTCAAGCAACCAAAACGACTGAGAAATCCAACAACGGCGAATCTTCTATCGCAGCTGCCTAGTTCCCAGCGGCAGCTAATGTGTTGTAAATCCTACAAAAGAAGGTACATGTAGCTGTAGCCTGATTATTCTGCAGTTTTAACGCATAATTTTCAGTCGGTAGAACATATTATGTAACCTTATGCTGATTATTGTGCACCATCTTTTCTTTTTGTTATCGAAGGGATATAGAAAACAATGTGCTGCATATTTCTAGAAGAATATGTTCTGTGAACATAGATGCAAAATAATGGCATACCTATCTATGCAAAATATGTTACTGCACTATATATTTTTCGCCCGCTTTATGCTCTCTCTTCCTTTGTCCACAATCTCCATACCAAATCTGTTCTTGGTGAACATGACTCATGTGATTCTTGCAAGTACTTTTGATCTTATTCGAAACTTCTTCTAAAGGTTTGACTCTTTCCTACATCAAACCTGTGGATGGTCTCGATAAACCATTTAGTTTTTGGATTGTAGAAGTTATTAGGGCCTTGTTTCCTGGTATTGCTACTTGTCTCTATGGCTTATGATTAGGTCACAAAACATGAAAATTAGTTTAGTCTTGTCCTTGAATTTGCTAAAGGAAAGATCTTTTGCAGAGGTAAAAGCAGCAAATGTTATGAAAACCATTGTTGATCTTTTTTCTTCGACAACACTGGATTGGAGAGATTGTTTCAAACTCTCCTCGCCTAATTGTGCTTAGATCAAATGAGTAAAGGGAGGGAAAGCAGAGAAATGAAGGCATTGAGTCACTCCAACCAAGCTCTGAGTTGAATGGTGGATAGTAGGAATCAGATAAGGTAAGGTTTTAGGGTTTAATGTTTAGGGTTTTATTGTACTTGCTTGTTCATTGAAAAGGATGGGCAAAGATACAAAGTTGGCTCCTTTTAGTTATGACATCCTATTTTTCCAATTTAACTTCTTTTTTTTTACTATTGTCCTTCTTGATTATTAAGTTTGTTTAAAAATAATTTAATGTGTTATTATTGATGTTATTGTTGTTTTAAACATCCTTCTCTCTCAAGCTTTGTTAGATCCACTCATTGATCTAAAGTAGAGGTTGCTTGTGATTCGACTTGGCTTGGTGCACCACTTGGTAAATAAGTAGGAGGTCTATAGATAAATATTTTGAAGGTTGATTTTTGAGTGTATAGTAGACGTGTTTTGAATTTATTCGATAGATGAATAGATTAATCGGGAGAAAGTTTTTTACCAGGTTCGGACATTTGGACACTTGGTAAAAAAAAAAAACGAACACAATATATTCTCCTAATTATTTGCATTTACATGCAGAGAAAATTGGAGAGATGTTTTGTTTATTTGGAGAGAAAGGGAAAAGAGAAATAGCAAATTGAAGGGATTTCAATCAAACATCAGTTATATATATATAAAAATAATTAGATTAATTATCTTGTATGCGTATTAATATTTTTACTCTTGAAAACTAATTTGTAAAATTAATACATTATTTTTTTTTGCTGATACAACAAATTCAAAAAAAAAAAATAGAAATTTGGAACAATATACTGTTGATCCGAATGCTTTCGCAAATTATTAATATGTCTCGGTGGTAAAAAGTGAAACGTTCGTCTCAGCATTTTTGTTAATTTATTTCAGGATTAATACAGAAAGATTGACAGAAATAATTATTAATATATCTTTTTACATGATGGCCGCAAATGAGGCCATTGTTTTGTCCAATTAAAAAACTGGTAGAAACTGAGCAGGGGCGTTCGGGAGCAAATGTGGATATGGAATTCGAGATTCAAATACGATATATTATATTATAAGATATTTTTTTAATGAATAGTATATTTAAAAATACTAATTATCTCCACGTACGCTTCTGATTTATCATGATATCTAATAAAAACATTTTATAAGATCAAATTGGTGATCTCAAAATTAATCGTGCTTCGTTAATACATGATTTCAATTAAAAACAAAACTGATAGAAACAGTAAAAAGCTTAACAAATGTGACGAGCAATTCTTCATCGTTTGATCATAAATTTACGGCTGAGATGTAGACCTTTTTCATTAAAAATTAATAAATGAAAAGGGGAATTGAACCCGACGTGAATCGAACACGCAACCTTCTGATCTGGAGTCAGACGCGCTACCATTGCGCCACGGATCCA
>JBBUKS010000043.1:15256-30070 GCA_038050645.1 Hedychium gardnerianum
TTCGCCTCCATCCTCGTCTCCCTCATCGACATTGCCTCGAAAGGAGGCTCCTTTTCCCCCATTAGCGCACCCGCCGCCGCCGCCGATGGCGTCGTCGGCCAAGTAATCCAGCCAAGTCGGCGGCCTCTGTTCCAACGCCGGCACCACCTCCTCCTCCTCGTCCGTCTCCCCCTCCGACGAAGACGACACCTGAAGCTGCTGACGCACCACCTTGCTATTCTCCATTAATCAAAAATGTATTTATTTACTGATCCCGATCATCAAATTAACTATCCTCCCACCCTGTTTCTGATATATGTCGCCGAAGAAACAAACTCATGCGACGCGGCCGCGGAAGGCGGCCGCCGGAGGAAGAGGGCGGAGAGGAAACGGCTACCGCTACAACTACTTCGTCGATTGATTGCGCCTTGAACTTGTTCCGGCGAATCGAGTTTATTTATGGCGGTGGCGGAGGAACAACCACCGCAACTATTTATTTCACAATCGCTATTTTTGCCGGCGATGACTAATATCTAGAAAACTTATGTTGAGATATCTAAGATTCGAGTATCTAGTTCCGGGCACGCTCAACCTAATAGTGACGCATGCTTACTATAAGAACTTTCAAATTTACATAACGAGCACACCATGAAAAAGTAGTTCATCTCCGGAACTAGTTGAATTTGCAAGGATCTTAACATTTGAATTAATAAGAAAAATTATTTGACATATTATTCATGTTGACGGATGACTCATATTGAGTAAAAATTAATACGAGGGACATCATAAATGAAAATAAGGAGACTAGCACAGTCGTGCTTGGAAACAGTAAAAAAATTCTATTACGATTTTTCTATAACAGAATTCTATTATTTTGTTCAGATTTGTTTTGACATGGTAAAGTTTGAGCACTATTTATAAAAATCATTGTAAGTCTATTATATGAAGACATTAGATGTAAAGAGAATTTTAATAAAGCTTCGAACGTTTTCGTGGAGTAGGCATGTTGCCGAACCACGATAATTCTTCTCCCTTCTTCTTTCCTTTCTTCGTGTTTGTTCTTTCTCGTGCGTCTTTATCTTGTTGCTCCGCGCGATCTTCTCTCTTCCTCTTCTTCCGCGTTAGAGGTTGAGAGGTGTCATCTCTATCTTACGCAATAATTAGTATCAGAGCGAGATTTTGATTGATTTCTTCATCATGTCGGGGACGTCGTCTACAAAGTTTGATATGATGAAGTTTGATGGAATTGGAAACTTTGGACAGAGGAGAGTCAAGGACTTATTGATACAACAAGGCATGATGAAGGCACTAAGAGAAAAGAAATCGGAAAGCATAGAGAAATCGAATTGGGAAGAACAATTAAGCGAAGACAGTGACAACAATCAAGTTTTATCTTACGGATAATGTGATGTACTATGTCATGGACGAGAAGTCACCAGTGATAGTTTGACAAAAGCTAAAAAAGCCGGTACATGTCAAAGTCATTGACAAATAAATTATATCTCAAACAGAAGTTATTCAGGCTAAAGATAACAAAGGGAACCAATCTAAGCCAACACATCAACGTATTCAATCATATTGTAAGCGATCTGAAGTGGGTTGATGTGAAGATCGAGGACAAAGACAAGGGGCTCATGTTGCTGAATTCTCTATTCATCTCCTACGTACGAGAATTTGGTTATTACTTTGATGTGGGGTAAGGAAATTCTTAAATTGGAGGAGATCATAGGTGCGTTGTTAGGTTTTCATCAAAGAAAGAAAAAAAACGATGAAATTTATCAAGGAGAAGGACTTATGGTAAATAGCAACCAAGAGTGTAGTAAGAGCAAATCTCGACATAAATCGAATAATGACAACAAGGCTCGTTAAAGTCACCCACCAAATATAGTTTTGAGGACTTGGTGTCTTATGCACTCATCACCAGTAGCGGATACCCTACATTTTTCAGAAGGCGGTTCACAGCTCTGAGAAGAACAAGTGGATGTGTGCTATGATGGAGGAGATGAAGTCATTGTATAAGAACCAAATGTGAGATCTGATGAAACTTCCTGATGGAAAATGAGCTATAGGGTACAAATGTGTATTCAAGAAAAAGGAAGCTTTATAACTTATAGGGTTGGTCAGAGAATTGGACATTCAACAAGGTAGAGTTAAGTTATGCGATAGTCAGAGTGTTATTTATTTAGCAAATAATCATGTGTATCATGCGAGAATCAAGCATATTGATATAAAGTTTCACAAGATTAGAGAGTTAATTGCTTCCGGAGAAATTCAACTTTAGAAAGTTCACAATGCAGATAATGTTGCAGACATGTTGACAAAGCCAGTGATCGCAAAAAAGTTCAAGGATTGCTTAAGCTTGATCCATGTCTCGAGATGCTAGAGGAAGAAATCCTAAACCTAAAGATCCAGGTGGAGTTTTGCTCAAATGCTCATGTTCTTCGAAGGGGTGAATATTCACCAAAGTGGAGATTGTTGACAGGTAACTCATATCTAAGTGAAGGTCAATATGAAAATAAGGAGATTGACACGGTCGTGCCTGGAAACAACATAAAAATTTTGTTACGATTTTTTCATAACAGAATTCTATTATGATTTTTTCGTAGCATAATTCTGTTATTTTTTTCGGGTTTGTTTTGACATGGTAAGATATGAGTACTATTTATAGGGATCGTTGTAAGCCTATTGTATGAAGACATTTGATATATAGAGAATTTTAATAAAGTTTAAACCAATTTTGTGGAGTAGGCACGCCGTCGAATTATGGTAATTCTTCTCTCTTCTTCTTTTGTCCTCTTTTTTTTTCTTCTTTGTGTTTGTTTTTTTTCGTGCGTCTTTATTTCGTTGCTCTGTGTGATCTCTTTCTCTCTTCCTCTTCTTTCATGTTAGAGGTTAGGAGGTGTTGCCCCTATCTTACACAACAACTCAACTCTTTTTAAGTATTATGGTATTAGTTTATTGATTTCAACATTTTACTCGATCAGGTAAGTAAGTTTCGATATTATCCAAATCGATACCCTACTTTCATAATACTCAAATTACATACCATATCCCCTAAAATATCTCTCCTCTTTCTCTATAGATTCATCAGTCAGTTTAAACTGACTCATGAATCTAGAGAACTCCAAATCACTCCAAACAACTTAGATAACTTTGAATTATTCCAAATCAAAATTAACGTATTCCTAAAATCTTCTTAATGTATTCATGCACTTGAATCTAAATTTGATAATATAAATTGAGAGAACATCTCCAAAAGTTTACTTTATCAATTCAAAAATTTACTGTTTTTAATATACACTATCGAATTCAAATCTAGAGGCATAAATATATTAAAGAAGTTTTAAGAAGTAAATTAGTTTTGATTTGAAATAATTCAGAATTTTCTAGATTCATCAGTCAATTTTGGACAAAATTGACTAATTGATATGTACCATTCAAAAATTTAAAAGTTTGATATTTTTCAAACAAGAAAAATTTTAAAAACTTATTAATGATGTTGGTTAATGAATATCATTATTATAAGTCTTATAATAAACTTGTGATAACTTTTATCAAGCTTTTATAAATTTATTATTTTCAATTTACACTATTAAATTCAGATTAAAGGACATAAATATATTAAAGAGGTTTTCTAGAAATAAATTGATTTTAGTTTGAAGTGATTTAAAATTTTCTTAATTCATTAATTATTTTTGTTTTAATTAACTGATGGACTCAAAGAGAAGGAGGAATATTTCAAAAATATGATGCGTGATTGAAATATTATGAAAATTGAATGTGTAATTTAGATAATACCGAAACGGTTGACGGTTCAGTAAAATGCCGTTATTAATTGACAATAGCCTCTAAAATACAAAACTTTTGATTTTAAATAAAGAGATATTTTAAATTTTAGCTAGAGGTCTCAATATTTGTGCAGGATTGACATGGTTATGCACTTATTGGATTTCCCTGATTATGTTTCAAATTTATTTTATATTTAAATTTTGAGTGCTCGATCGTCATTAAACAAAATTGGACGAAGAATATTTTAAAAACCTATCGAAGCAAATGTTTTACCATTTAATAAAATATAAAAAAATAGGTAAAATAAATTTTAAAGGGCGTGACATTTTGCAACTTAGCCCTTGGGATCATTGTTTGGCGCTACGGTGGCATCGGGCGCGGAAATCAAGGGCTTTGCTTCGGTTCCCGGCACAGGCGGCGCTGTTCCCTCCTCTGCCCCACCCCGAAAGGCAATGTATTTGATAAATAAGATATTTTTTAAATATTAATTTTCTCATAAATATTATATTATTTTAAAATTTAATTTTAAAAATTAATAGGACGACTTTTAAAATATTAACCTCTATTAAAATTTAAATTTTATAATAGTTTATTAACTCAGTATTCACAGAGTTTTTTTTAAAAATTTCAACCTATTTATTTTCAAGATATTATAACCTAAAATAAAAAATAATATTCTTAGTAAATGAAATTAGTTATTTAATTTATCTGAAAATTAAAAGGACATTCTCTTTAGAATTCATTATAATAACATTTTTTAAAATTTCAAAAATTAAATTATGAACCTATCTTTTTTTTACATAATATATATGAGTTCAATAATGAAAGAGTAAGCATAATTGATAAAATATTTAGAGTCCCTTATGATATGATAATGTATGAGTGATGCCACTTTAAAAGTTATTGTATTTTTAAATTTATTTGATGAACGAAATATAAAATATCTATTTTGGAATTAACTGAATCGTAAGATTTAGAAATTTAATATATATATATATAATTAATAAAACATTTAAAGAAATAATAAAATGATCAAAATTTGAATTTAAAATAAGATGAGTATTTTAAAAATCGACTTCAGGTGTATAAAAAATAAAATAAGGATTTTTTAAATATAATAATAATATTTATATATAATAATTTAAATTAAATTAAATTAAAATAATTTTATTTTAGTACAAAAATAAAAAAAGAAGATGAAATACTCTTTTAATATATTTTAAAATAGAAATATCTTTTTAACCATAAACGGAAATAAAGAGGACGCAATTTGCCGTTAATATTAACGACTGTTATCCAAATATGCCCTATAAATTTTGGCTTCGAGTTCGAGTCTGAGTCGTACCCGTTCACTTACCTCTCTGACTATTTGTCAACTCTGGCCCACTCCTGTTTAGCGTCTTCGTTATATTTACTGCTTCCCACTTCCTCCTTTGGGCACCTGGCTCTTTAGTAGCTTGCCAGTGCGGGGCCCATTGGGGCCCGCCGATAAACCGAATAAGAAGGCAGGTGAAGCCTTGGGCGGATCCACTTGCCCTACCTGTCCTCGCGTGCTTCCCCGGGAGTTCGACGGCTGGAGCTTTGGCCTTCATCCTCCCAACGCGCTTTTTAATCGGCGGTGGGCAACAGCGCCACCAACCAATCGAAAGGAAGGCAGAGAATTGAATCCGAATCGCGGTCGAATTCGATTGACTGCACAGGTTTGATCGATGCCTCGTTCGGACAAGGACTCATCGATCGCGAGCGCGGAGATCGAGAGCGCGATTTGACGAGGCCCGCCCGCATTAATTTAGTCGAAGCCAAGCAAGGAATTGGGTATCCGAATCAAGGGGCTTTGGTTCGTTTCCTTGTCGGTTGGATTCGTCCCTGTTCCTGCTCGGGATCTCGGTTGCTGATTCGGTGTTTCTCGATCCGGTAAACTCCGGAGATCGCCGCCGGCGCTCGTCCAGCAGCGGCGTCAACTGCACAAAAGTTGCCATCTTGAGGTTAGTTAAGCTTGATTGCGGGTTCTAGGGTTTCGAGTGAGTGTGTTTCCGATCGATGCCGAGCTACCTAGGGTTTGGGGGCTTGTAGAGTATAGTGTTTTGAGCTGCCTATCTTGCGCAACACATTCTTGGGCAGAAAAGAGGGAATTTTGGTACGCCTGGAACTATTTTTGTGGTCTCAGAGACGTTGTTGAGCGTTCACGAACTTATCGAGTTAAACCATTCCCAATATAGTGTTGATCAATTCATCTTTGCTATGGCTTCATGTTCTCGAATATTGTTATATCATCCACTAGAATGAATACGATCCTTGTATAAACCACATGTTTGATAACTTTGATTATGGTTGCTTGAGTGGATTAAAGACACTGAACCTTGAGAGTTGGGTATATAATACATCAATTTGTGTTTTCTTTCTTTTTCTATTTATGTTGCTAAAACTTGCCAATATCCTTTGAATCTTCTGGTAAACGCATGGTCTATACAGAAATTGATGATTTCCACGAGCTGTTGGCCCGCCCAAATGTAGAAAGTGACCTCTATCATTCTCAGTTACAGGAAAATTTACACTTTCTGCAGAAATTCTGTGCTTTCATGACATATGGTGGCCAGGTTACAGTTGGCAGTAGGGGGTTGATGGTTTGGCTCCTAACTGGTAAACTTTTCAGACAATCTGTGTAATTGTCTGTGAAGAGAGAAATATGAATGCACATGCCTTCCCTGGGCAGATGGCTAACCAGATGTCTAGCCAAATGTCTGTTCCGCCCCAGCAGATTGGAAACTATATGGCATCCCAGATGCAGAGTCTTGGACCTAGACCGTTGGATCCTGAACTTCAGGAGGCTCGAAAAACCATGCAACAGAAGATGTAAGCAAGTTTTTATCTCACAGTTTTGTAATTGTCCCTTTTTTTGGTAGTACTTGTTTATAATCATTGGTGTCCAATTTCTCAATATGATAGTGTATATATGGTATTGGGCATTCATGGTCGACACTTAGAAATGTAAAAATAATAGTTAAATTTGTTTAAACACTAAAATGAGTAACTTATCCATCCAATAAAGTATACTAATCAGTTCACAATCACAAGTAAACAAGAAATATTCTAATTGACTAAACAGTAAATACCAAGCAAGTAAACAGAATCAAAGACTTTTGTAGGATCCAATTCAAAATAAGCATAACCAAAAAGATGATGAAAAGAAGATAGACAATATCTCATTTCGATGAGGTTTTTTTTTTTTCATTTTACAGTGATAGAAGAGGAGAAATTCGAAAAGAATTCTAGCAATATTATAAGAGCATAACATTGCAATTAAAAGAGGAGGGTTGGGGGAGAGGAGATGTGGAGAAGAAGATAGAAGGTACCTTGTTTTGAGGAGAAAGAAATTTGCACTCTGCAACAGTGAAAGAGTATAAATCTTCGAAGGAGTTGCAAGAGAAAACTAAGATTAACAGAGGAATAACCTGATATTAAAAGAGAAGTAAATAAAGAAAATATGGAGACTATACCTCTCAAAAGAGAAGAAAAGGGAGAGGATGACTTGATCAGTGGTTTGGGTTTGGGGTTCTGGTGGTTTGTAGTGTTCTACAAGTTTGGAGTGCGCTATTTAATGAGATTAGGAATAGCATAAAGGGAGCCAGGTGAAGAAGGAGTTTGAGGATGGGGGAGTGATTGGGGTCAGGGTTTTGTTGTTAAAGGAGTGAATTGGTATTCACAAAAGAACATATTTTTTTTCTTACCGAATATTTTCTCCTGAGTTGCCTGTGCCCCCTTGATCCTATTGAGCATCCTATTAAGCAGCCTGCCTGGACCGCATTTTGAAACAACTTCTTAAATGAGACTGTGTATTAGGTTTGTTATGCATTGCCCTATCAAAACTGCTTAGCTGGTTGTCTGGGCTGCTTTTTTAGAACCATGTTTGATTGTATAATTTAACCATATGACATTTCCATGTTTGTTTTCACCTATAAGGTAGGAAGGAGGAAGGAAGTTGGACAAGTGAAAAAGAAAATAAATAAAGGCAGTATATTGTATTCCTTCCATTCACTTCAATCCATCTTGTTTATTTTGATGGAATAGAAAGGAAGAAAGCAAATATTATGTTTATTAAAGAGAAACTTTTTCTTGACATGCCCTCTTGATTTGAGTGAAATAAAATGAAATAATTTGATGGAATCTAATTCCTTCCTCCTTTCATTTTGGGAAAATCATTTCTTTTTCTTTCTTTCTCCTCCTATCTTTACCTAACTAAACACACCATTAGTGATGTATTATTTGCATGTATACTCATACGTTATGTTCAATTTTAGTTTGTCTTATGCATGTTAGATTTTGTTTCAACAAAAGTTGCCTCTTCCATACATGTTGCTCGATTTGCTTAAATTTTTTGAATTAATTGCATAAATTTTTTCCTAAATCTGCCACAGGAACTTCACTCTATATTTCTTAAGAATACTGAAATCTAATTTTTGGTAAGCTGACAGACACAGCAGTTCAATTCTTTTTTTTTAATAAAAAATAACTAGGGGCTGATATTGATTTTTTTCTTGTTATATTATATTTCACACTTTTATTTATTTATAATTGATTATTACATTGTTTTGTTAACATTACAAGTAAATTCATTTTTATTTAGTAGATAATGTGAACCAAAAAGTAATATATGTTTTTTTTTGAGAACAACTATTTGTTGTTATATAATGGCCAGGTTAATAATGTATGTCCTTTTTGGTCATTCACATTCCTACATTGTTTCTATCATAATTTGACCATACACTTGAGTGGAAATTGTTTTCAATCACAGTTTCGTTAAACGCATGATTAGGTTTGCTGATGCTCGCTAAATTAAGTCTAAAAATCCCACTAAATTCTAAACTCTAGAATCGGATGTTGTGTTATAACGGGCAAGAATTGAAATCTTGAGCCGACCTACCGTTTTAGTCTTTGGCCAGCTTGAGATGTGCCATCGGTGCCATTGTTGATGCCGGAGGTGTGCCAACAGAGGAGAAGAGGGCGCCAGTGTCAGAAAAAGAGGCTTTTTATTTAGTAGATAATGTGAACCAAAAAGTAATATATGGTTTTTTTTAGAACGACTGTTTGTTGCTATAATGGTCAGGTTAATAATGTATGTCCTTTTTGGTCATTCACATTCCTACATTGTTTCTATCATAATTTGACCACACTTGAGTGGAAATTGTTTTCAATCGCAGTTTCATTAAATGCATGATTAGGTTTGCTGATGCTCGCTAAATTAAGTCTAAAAGCCCCACTAAATTCTAAACTCTAGAATCGGATGTGTTATAACGAGCAAGAATTGAAATCTTGAGCTGACCTACCGTTTTAGTCCTTGGCCAGCTTGAGATGTGTCATCGGTGCCATTGTTGATGCTGGAGGTGTGCCCACAGAGGAGAAGAGGGCGCCAGTGTCAGAAAAAGAGGAATAAGAGGAGTAGAAGACGAGGAAGTTTACTTGAAAGTGAAGATATTACGTGTGTGACAATAGAGGAGAAATAAGAAGCAGAGTGAATTGGTGTTGGAGGAGGAAGCTAGGGTTTTAGAAAAGAAGGTGCGACCTTAGGAGAAGATGTGGAGGAGGAGGAGCTCATTGCAATTATTTGGAGAGGCCTTTGGAATATACATTATGTTGCATGTGTGGTTTGATGCCGGTCTTGGAAGAAGATGCAAAGTGGGTTCGTGATGCGGACGAGGAGGAGCTTGACACAATTATTTATTCAGAGAAGCTGTATCCAAAACCTTGCGTGCCGGTCAACAGTCGGAATGGAAAATTTTGCCATTGCTATTCAGCATGACTTGAGATTTTAAACAGTGATTACGAGCATGCATCTTTACTTCCCCTAAGTATGACATTACTCGGTGTCTGCCAGCTTGTATCTTAAGTGCTCTCCAACTCAGTCTAGCACTTCTTGTGGAGGTCTTGTTGATAAAACCCGACACAACGAAGTATTTGATAAGAAAGTTTTAAAACTGTTCATGGAAAGTAATTACTTGACTATAGCCATTATCATCTATCTTTATGGGGTTCGGTTGCTCATGAAGGATTTATTATTTATCTTCTAGTTAGAAATAAATACTATATAGTGATTTTCTCCTAATATAAAAATTTAGAAACATCAAGCGCTGTGCACTTGTATACATAAGTATTCACAATTGTTTAAGCACCCTTCTCCATACTGCCCTGCATAAACTGAAATCTTCAATCGCAATTGCTACAGGAAGTTCATCTAGTTGATCTATTAATTTTGGGGTAACTTCAGTTAAGCCCATCATTCTTTGAGAAGAATTAATGTGATCTATGTAAGAATCACAATTGAGTTCTTTATTTCAAATATCAATATGATATCTGTCCCAGATTTTTATTTTTTATTTTTATTCAGTCTGCAACTTGCTGCAATAGTCTGGGATAAATTTATTGATCTGTGGTGATTATTATCTCAAGCTTATGAATCTTGGTCAATACCTTCCCCTAGTATTTGTATTCTTGTGCAGTTACTACAAAAAAGTGACTAGAGATGGTATCAACTAGAAATTTCAAGTTCATACAGGGCTTTGAGAACTTTATAAAATTCTAGAATCGGAAAGAGCCTTCATTATGGCAATAGAAAACAATACTTGTGGGTTAGGCTTTTCTCATCAGTAAAGCTGAGAATATACATCATAAGTAACTCTTCTAATTATTTTGGACTTTCGTAATCTTATCAAAGTATCAAATGAACTGTTAAATTTGTATAACAATATTGATTTATTTCTTTACATTTTCCAGCTATAATGCACTTCTAAAAAGAAACCAAACTTCTTCTGATGAGTGGGTTCGGAAGTTACCAGAAATTGTTAGACGTTTGGAGGAGCGTATGTACAAGGATACTCCCACAAGGGTAACTTTCTTTGTTATATTATGGTCCTTTGCATTTTTGTAATATCTCTTTTCTAAAATATTGTGCCTCATTTATCTTTTTGAGTCAGATATTTATAATTTTCGTAAGCACTACTTAATTGGCTTCAATTCTAGAATTTTCTTAGGATAAAAGAATGTTTTCTCTAAGGAAACTTCATAAAATGTAATGTTTTTTAAGGTTATATTTTTGCATCGATCTAACATATGATATTATTTCCAACCAGGAAGATTATTTGAATTTAGCTTCAGAACCAATCGAAAATCATTTATCATTAATAATCAAGAATGTTGTCGGTCACAACCGATCTTTGCCGCATCAGAATTTACCTTCCTCAACTGCTAGCACAATGATTCCAACTCCGGGCATATCCAACAATATTGGTATTAATGCTTCTGTTTCAGTTCAACCAGAGAACCCTACACTTACTGGCATTAATAATGCTATTGCTCCTCAAAATACAACAAACATGGGAAATTTTACCTCATATGGTCTTAATGATGCTGGTAACTTTTCCTCTTCCATCCTCTCAGATGGCGTCTTTATAAGATTGTTTTTTAATAATATTTTGGTATCCTTTGCTGACTTTTTTTTTGACATTCATATAGGAACAGTTTCAAGTAGTTACCATCAACAATCTGTCAATTATGCTCTTGGTGCAGGTGGGAGAAGTATGATGCCCTCAGTAACATCAAGTAACATGTCAAGACAATTTCCTCAGATGATACCAACTCCTGGATTTAATAATCAACATGTAGCTGCCAGTTCTGAGTCTTCTAATGTAGTCGGAATTTCTAACACTGACACTGCTGTGGCTCAACATTCACTCCAGCAAAAAAAATACATAGTAAATCAGAACAGCCATATGCTGCATCAAATTGGTGCTGGAATGAGGTCCAATGTTATTCACCAGAGTTCCCCCTATGGGATCTCAAATGGACTTGCAAATGGTACATTTGGTTTAGTTGGGAACAATGGCTCTGCAACATCAGAGGGTTTTGTAGGCCCCCCTCCTTATGCTAGTTCTTTAAAGCCCCTGCAGAAGAACTTTGATCAGCAACAGCACCAACTAAGAGAGCCAAGTAATCTTCACCTATCATAAGCATAATATTTGTGTTTTTTACTTGCACGTTTACTTCTATGGTTCTCTGCTTTATATTTGTTTTATTACAACAACAACAACCAAGCCTTATCCCACTAGGTGGGGTCGGCTATATGAATTTTTTTACGCCATTGGACTCTATCCTCTATTATATCATCATCTATATTTAAATAAATTTTATCATTGCTTCTTTTTCGGTCGACTTCTTCCTCATTTGATGTGCGTATTTGTCATAGTTTCACATCACATTTATTAGTCGTCTAAGTACATATCCATATCATTTAAAATGTGTCTCCCGAAGTTTTCTCTCAATAGATGCAATTTTGACTTTCCAATGTTTTCATTTCTTATTATGTCCATCCTCGTATATCTACATATCCATCTTAACATCCTCATCTCTACAATTCTCATCTTCTGTTCATGGGCTCGAGTTTCAACATCATATAACATAGCAGGTCTAACCGTTGTTTTGTAGAATTTCCCTTTAAGTTTTAGAAGTACTTTACAATCATATAAAACACTCGATGTTCTCCTCCATTTCAACGCTTGTATTTTATGTAAGACATTCCTCTTAATCTCTCCATCATTTTGTAAAAATGATTCTAAATATTTAAAGCTCTCAGTTTTAGACAACTCATCATCTCCTATCTTAACAATTGTCTCATTATGTCTAATATTGTTAAACTTAAATTTCATATGTTATGTCTTTACTTTACTAAATCTAAGACATTTCAATTCTAGTATTTTTCGCAAAAATTCCAATTTAGAATTTACTTCTTCACATGTCTCATCTATCAAAATAATATTATCTGCAAACAATATGCATCACGATACTGTGTCTTGAATGTGTCCAGTGAGTTCATCCATTAGTGTAAAAGGATAGGGACTTAGAGCTAATCATAATGTAATCCTATCTTTATTGGAAATGCTTCTGTTAATCCGTTTGAAGTTTTCACTGTGGTTGTTACATCTTCATACAAATTCTTAATTAGTTCAATATATGCTACGCTAACACCGCTCTTTTTTAGAATTCTCCATATAATATCTTTTGAACTCTATCATAAGTTTTTCTCAATAAATACCATGTCTAGATTTTGCTTTTGCTCCCGATACTTTTCAATTAGTTGCCTGAGAAGATGTATAACTTATATTATCGACCTTCCAAGCATGAATCCAAATTGATTTTCAGTTACCGTGGTCTTCTTTCTTAATTTTTTTGCTATTACTCTTAAAGTTTCACAGTATGACTTATTAGTTTAATACCTTTATGGTTTGCACAATTTTATCTCCCTTGTTCTTATATAAGGGAGCTAGAGTACTTACCCTTCATTGATTAGACAATTTTTTCATTTTCAATATCATATTAAATAATTTTGTAAGTTATTCAATATCTTGTTTCCCTAGGCACTTCCATACCTCTATTGAAATATCATCTGGTTTAATGATTTTTCTATTTTGCATCCCATTTAAAGCTTGTTCTACTTTTGAAGTTTGAATTCTACGATAAAATTTTAAATTTCTATAACCTATTTAAATTACTTGGTCACCTAAATTTTTATTAAAAAGTTGATGAAAATACCTCTTTGCTCTTTTATTTCACCATCATTTATTAGTATTCTATTGCATTCATCTTTAATGCATCTTGTTTGGATAAGATATCTTGTTTTCCTCTCTCTCACTTTAGCTATTCTATAAATGTCTCTTTCCCCTTCTTTTGTATTCAATTTTCGATATAACCGTTCAAAAGTTTCATTTTTTGCTTCATTCACTGCTTTCTTAGCCTCTTTCTTAGCTATTGTATATTTTTTAAATTTTTTCTCATTCTTATAAATATATAATCTTTATAGGCGGTTCGTTTTTCCTTCACTTTCTCATGTATTTTCTTATTCCACTACTAAGATTTCTTAGTTGGTGGTGCATGCCCTTTTGACTCATCGAGTACACTCTTAGCTATTATTTTTAATTTTGATGTCATCTTATCCCATGTCATATTAGAGTCACCGTATATTTCACCTAGTGCTTGTGATCTTACCTTCTCCTTAAATAGCTTAACTTCCACATTTAATTTTAGGAGTCGTGTATATTCTTCTTCTATTGATATTAAGATTGAGGCGTATATTCAACGCTACTAATCTATGTTGGGTAGTTAAACTTTCTCCATAGATGATCTTATAATCTTTACAAATCTTTCTATCTCTTTTCATAACCATAAGAAAGTCAATTTTCAATTTATTATTCCCACTTTTAAACGTGACCAAGTATTTTTTTTAAAACGTATTAGCTAGTATAAGGTCATATGCTATCGCAAAATCCAATATAGTTTTCCCTTCTTCATTTTTTGTTCCAAACTCATACCCCCGTGCACTCTCTTATATTCCTCATTTTTCACTCCGACATGTCCATTTAGATCGTCTTCTATTAAAATCATTTCATTTGACAGAATGTTTTCTAATACTTCATTTAGGTCTTTTCAAAATCTTGATTTGGTATTTTCATCTAATCCTACTTGAGTTGTATATATGTTAATTACGTTCGTAGTTTCTTTCGCCACTACTATCTTTAGAGTGATAATTCTATCCCCTTTCTAATTACTCTTACAACTTTATCCTTTAACAAATTATTTACAACAATACTCACTTTATTTCTTGTCTTATCATAACTTAAAATTCGAGTTTTCTATAATCTTTGTTTTTTCGCCTACCCATTTTATCTCTGGTACACACAAAATACTAATTCTTCTCCTAATCATCGCATCTATTATCTCCATTGTTTTCCGGTGAGGGTTCCTATGTTCCATGTTTAAATCTTAGACTTTTAATTTTCCTATAATATTTATTCTTATTCAAACTATAGTGTGAGAACTCTTGCTTTTTTTAAAAAACGACCTCATTTTTCTTAACGAAGGAGAAAAAGAAGAATGAGTTGCAGTTTGTAAGGGGACAGGAAGTTGATCAAAGATTTTCCTTACTCCTTCCTCTTCTCTATCTTCTATCGATTCCTGTTCTGCACCACCAGCGTCGAAGTTGTCGATCGTAGAAGATATTAA
>JBBUKS010000044.1:0-10373 GCA_038050645.1 Hedychium gardnerianum
TATTGTTCATGCACTATCTGTCTTATACCCGCTGAGTATTCCTTTGTACTCACCACCCCTGCTTTCTATTGTTGTTTTCCGTGTTAGCAAGTTTATGATTGGATCGTTTGGAGGATATCTGCCCGCGTCGTCCCACTCATATCGAGCTCCAAATTTAATTCCATTATATGTTGGTTTGTTTCAGCTATTTTCTTCCACATATATTTATACATTTGGCGTTGTATTATTTTTGATGTACCTTGTTATTGGTATTCCATTCTATTGTGTATTTCGATTTGTTTCTGATCGTGTACTTGGCGTCATAAGCCGGGCCGGCTTGCAATTGTGTGTTTTGGTTTTCTGGTCGTGTAGACCATTTTTATTCTTTATATTGTTTTGGTTATATTATTTTATACATTGCGTGGTTGTATATACCTGGGTAGGTTATTTTTATCATCTATTATACTGCGTGGATGTGAATACCCGAGTGGAGTATATATGTTTATTTGTTTTGTGATTGTTACATGGGAGGTGTTGTCCGTTTTTCAATGGATAAATATACTCCCGGGGCGTGACAGTATGACACATTTTTAGTTCAATAGTAAACAAATTGATCAATTGTACTTTCATGATTTTTAATTTGTGTTATTTAAAATGATTTAATTAAGTAATTCGTGGTGTAAATATAATAGACAACGATTTGTAAATAGAAAAATAATAATTTTTATCTTTTGCTAAAAAGTTATATTTTAAAAAAGAAAACATTTTTTATTCATTAAAAAAACATTGTCTTTGCTAAAAAAGACAATTTTTTTTATACATTATAAAAACGCTATCTTTGCGAAAAAACGACAACGTTTTTTATGCGTTGTCTTTGAACGAACTTTTAGCAGTTTTTTTAATAACGATTTTTTAACTACATAGACAATGCATAAAAAGTATTATCTTTTAGTTTTTTTCTTGTAGTGAAGCCAACAATTAGCGATGGAACGTACCATTTTGTCGCTAATTCTAATGACGGAATTATATTTCTATCGCAAACTATTCAATGATGGAGTATAATTCCGTCGCTGACTAGCGGCAGAACGTTAATTCCGTCATTAACTCCTGTCAGTGATCCACTTTCAAGCGACAAAATTATTCCATCATAATTTCGTCGCTAAGACCACTTTGCGACAGAATAGCGACCAATAATTCCATCACTTAAAGCAATTTGTAATGATAGTACTATCATTAGAGACCATTTGAAAGCATCACCTCGTACAAAAGCTCACCAAAAACTTACATACAAAGTCCTCTAATTGATACATTTTCAGTCATCTCCAATCAACTAGAAAAAATCTCATGATGCTCAAAATTTGACTACTCAAGCCTCTAATTGATTGGAAACCTATTAAGTTAATTGTTTCTAAAACATAAATATTTTATTTGTCTAGAACCTTAGTCTAGTTGATTTCCAACCCTGACCAATCAACTGGAATAGTTAGGTAAGTCCCCCTTCACTTGGCTAATACCATTGTTAACCTATGAAAATGTCCAAAATAATCTAATTGATAATGAAAGATTTTGAGAATTAAATATTAATTCCCAATTTTTTTTTTCACAATGTGGTCAATTATTGGATGGCTATCTTAGAAAATATTCTGAAACTAATTCAATATGTGTTCGATTAATCACATTTTAGATTAGTTAATCTATTACAATCCACTTGTAAACGCTTTTATATAAATCACATATTTAATGGAAATGTGTACATAAAGAAATATGATATTTCGGTCCCTATGTCTAACATTTTCATTAAGAAAATATACCATCATATTTGATTTGTAAAGGCATAGAAAATTCAAATTCTATATTCCATTTCTTTAAAAAAAGGGTAATGATATAATGATTAGATTTTTTAATAGATAATCATGAGATTTAATATTTGAATCTCAATTGTGACGTATTACAGAAAAATTTTCTTCTAATGAGAAGTGAGCCTAAGAATATCGGCTATTTGGATAAGTCTTCCTTAATACTTTCCGATTTATCTTGTTGATCGGTGAAAAACTTCTATGAGACTGAACTGATCATTCCAAATCCGACGTTATCCAACCTTATGATTAATCATAAAGCAAACACATTAATGCGGAAGATATATCTTGATTAAAATTTTCATAATTTATAAATTATTTTAACATTTGATATTAGGGTGATTCTTAGCCTCTGCCTTGATGTGTTTTGGTTGAATATTATTTATGATTTTTTGCAAGAAAACATACAAAATTTAGATTAAAGTTTTCTTTAAAAACAAAATTCTAAATTTGAAGATAATTAGTAAATTTATTTGGTTTAAAAAATATACATAAGTACATGTACATAATTTAGAATATCAAATGCCCATTTTTTGGATGATGTCATTTTTATTGCTTAAATAATCAGAAATTAATTATTTAGTCTATTAAAATTATTTATGTAAGTAATGGAATATCTTTCTATTGATTTCTATATTAATTTATAATTTCAATCAACGACATTTAATGTCTTGTGATTAATTTGATTTTCACGCACTACAAAATAAATAGCGAATAGCAACGGAAATATTCCATTGCTACATTGACTTAGAGACAGAATAGCGACATAAACATGTATGTCGGGAAAAACTAGATTGTAGAATAATGCAACGCTAGAAATATGTATTTCCGTCACTAAATAGCACGAATAATTAAATTCCATCGCTAAATTTAGTGACGAATTTTATTATCCATCTCTAAATTTAGAGATGACATAGTAAATTATTCATCTCTAATTAGCGACGGATTAATTGTTTCCGTCCTTCCATCGCTAATAGTCCCATGAAAAACTAACCTCCATTACAATTATTAGCGATGGAATATAATTATTTCATTGCTAATTTGTGGTGGAAACAAGTAATCCGTCAGTAATGTTTAAAATCTATTCTCATAGCAGCAATTAGTGATGGATTTAGTGATTCCATTGCTAATTAGCGATAGAATCATTTTATCTGTCGCTATTTGCTGTTACGATAACCTAGATATTAGTAACGAAATTAAAAAATTAGTCGCTAATTAGCCACGAAATTAATGATCTCGTTGCTAATTTTTTTTTTTTGGCAGATCATACCTGTTTTATTATTTTCCCTATTTACATAAAATATAATAACAATAAACCATCACAAACGATGGTTATCAAATCACGTTTACATTACAGTCCAAATATACAATCCAAAACAACATCTAATCCAAAACATATATATCATCCAAAACAACATATATACAATCACAACATTTAATCGAAACATACAATCCAAAACATAACAAACAATCTAATCCTATCTAATGCAAACATAACAAATGATACAAGAAAATATCTTAATACAATCTATATCATCCCATACAAGATATCCAACTCAAAATCAAATACAAAATCATCTTCAAACCTGCAAAAAATAAGATATCATAAGTTATGGATAATCGATATCTACTTAGAAACAATAATTTTTAAAGTTAAACTAAATAATGAATAACTATTCATAAACAATATTTTTTTAAAGTTAAACTACATAATGGATAACTACTTATCATAAAAATATATAAACCGATAAACACACATTTTACACTATAAAAAAAACATACCTTCAAAATTTTTGGATATCTGTAGATGGTGATAGAAATATCATCGATTGAAATGGATTACAAAAAAATGTAATACAATTAGATGTGCATATTTTTCATTGAAATGGATCACAAAAAGTAATAGCAATATTTTTCATTGAAACCGAGAGATAAACAAAGAGATAAGTGATATGATAACACACCTCAAGATGAGCTACTTATCAGGGCTATCATCGGGATCTTGGGTATCCTGGAACTCAAAATGATGGGGATGCGACTGCGGCTCCTGCATAGGAATGAACTAAGCTGCCATGGTACACATATGGAGATACATCTCCTCAATTCTGGCTTCTCGCTCGAGCAATCACCGTTGAATAATAAATGAAATGAAATGCTATAACTAGGGAGATGTACATGTTAAGACAGGTATTTCCATACAATGTTCTATGATAATAATTATAATTTTTAAACATCATGTCAATTAGAATCAATTACATTAACATTTTTCATGTTATCATCGCTAGACTCCATTGGTATATCAAGCTCCTCACTACTGGGCATCTCTCTATCATCTATTTCCTCGTATATGGTATTAACATCTACAAGTAATTATGATGTGGATTGAATTTTTGAATCAACTGAGTGGTTCTCGACTTCTTCACTTTGATATGCATCATGGTTTTGAGCAGTGATAGTGTTAAGCATTTCTATGGTCTATCGAGCCTTTATTTGACAAACTGCTAACCACTCACTAGGTCTTCTTCTATTCGTTGGGTATTCAAGATAGAATATTTGACCAGATTGTACCGTGAAAAATGAAAGGTTCAAACTTGTTGAATCTTTTATTTTGTTAACCTTAATTAACTTGTAGTTTGGATGTATTTTGGTACCTGTTCTTAGAGTCGGATTATACCATGAACATCTGAACAATATACACCTTTTTAAGCGTAAAGCAGAATACTCAACCTCAATGATTTTCTCAAGTCTACTATAATAATCAAATTCAGGATCATTGTTGTTGGTAGTTCTTTTTATGCAAACATCATAATTATAGGTAAGCCTTTGTGAATCGCGTTAGGCCACGTGAAATTTGAAGTCATTTACATAGTAGCCAGAGTAGGATGCTATTTACAAAGAGGTCCTGATGCAAGATTTTTTATCCTTTCATTTTTCACATTTGATATTCTATGATCGTTCACCTATAAAAGTAGTATTGAGTTGAGAACATTATTTTTATATAATAAAGTTGCATGAAAATATGATTAAATTGCTAACTTACATATATTTGAAACCATAGTGCAAGTTTCATCTCTAATTTAATATCTACCTCACTTGCACTTATTGTTGGATTTTGCAGGTGTAGTTGTTGTTCGTACAAGCTGTCAAAGAAGTTAATTTTAAGATATATTGGATAACAAACATGTATAAGTACATACATTTTTGTATATAAATTTGCTAACTCAATTTATGTATGGTTTGACATCTTCACAGTTTAGGAGTATGTATGTTCTTACAACATAATATTCTTAATTATTTAACCGTCTAGAAATAGTTGCACCCATTGTCTTATAAGGAAATTTAAAAATAGAAAGCATTTCTGGGTCTGTTGGTTGAGTATCATCAGAATTCCAAGGACACTTACGATGTCTGGTTGTCACATTCTCTGGAAAATAATAAGAGCAGAATGAAGATGCTTCTTCAACCAAATATGCATTACATATTGATCTCTCAATGCTTGATTTGTTACGAACATTATTTTTTAATTTTTGCAAAAATCGTTCAAATGGGTACATCCATCTATACTGCATGGGACCACCTAGTTGTGCCTCGTAAGGTAAATGAATGAGTAGATGCTCCATTGAATCAAAAAAACTCGGTAGAAATATGCACTCAAGCTTACAGAGTATCAGAGAAATGTCTATTTCAAGCCAAAGCATATCAAATGTCATAACAACCCTCGAAGTCAAATCTCTGAAAAGCAGACTTAATTTTGTAAGTGTTTGCCAGACATTATTAGGAAGTAGGTCATGGAAACTATTGGAATTAGTCTTTACATGAGCACGTGACAGTCATGACTCTTCATTTAAACATCTTTAATCTGATCATATCTACACATTGAGCCATATTAGAGGCATATCTATCCAAAAATTTGATTTCTTTTAACCAAGTACATAATGCTTGCTTTCCTTCTTTGTCCAATGTATAACAAGTCTTCAGATATTGATCAGTTGTTTCATTCTGATTCAATTCAGGTATGTTAACTAATTATTTTAATTCATCATGTGATTTTATTGTGTTTTTAGTTTTTCCATGAACATTCATCAACGTATTGAAGATATTATTGAAATATTTTTTTTAATATGCATCACATCTACATTTTGCCGAATTAGCAGATACTTCCAATATGATAGCTCCAAAAATATACTTCTTTTCCTCTAATCACACTTGCATACTATAACAATGTACTTATTTATTTCATCAGAATAATCCTAATATACTGGTAGAAATCCAAAGTTGTCCATAGTGGTAAGTTATACGGTGTCAATAAAATTGGCCAAGATAAATATTGTTGTTCATAACTCTCAAATGGCTGAAATTCATCTGCGAAAAGTTCATGTCTCATATTACGTGATTCAATTGCAAATGAGGGAAATGTTGTACCCAGATGTTTCCATGTAGGGGAGTCACAAAGATGACACATTATATCTCCTTCGTGTACATGCTCATGATGCCACCTCATGTGACTTGTAGTTGCGTGAGATGCATACAAGCGTTGAAGTCTAGCAGTCAATGGAAAGTAATACATAACTTTGAATGGAATATTTTTCTTCTTCTTCCCAAGCATCCGACTACGTTACTTATAACGAGGATGATTATGTAGGATCGAGTGCATGTGAGAGGGAGGGGTGAATCACGTGTTTTAATTGTCATACATTAAAACCTTAGGGTTAGACTTTTAGTGCAAACTGCACCAACAGATTACACATCTTGCATTCCATTAGTTCACTATGTTCATTCTAAATTATCATGCAGTTATTGATACAATAATCAATCTTCTCTATAGGCAAACCCAAATCTCTAATCAATTTCTTTGTATTGTAGAAGCTATTAGTCATGCAATTTTCAATGGCGAGCAACTCTGACATCAATCGACACATGTCATTTAACATCGTTTAGAGAAATGATGTTCTGCCTTCATGTTCAATAATCTTACAGTAGTTGATAGTTGAGAATGCCCAGAAGGAATGTCTTCCCACAATTCTCTTTCACTAGCGTTTAATATGTCATATATTTTCTGAACTTCTAGTGTTGATATATCAACTGCCTGGTGTGAATGATCAAATGCATTCATTGCGTCATAAACCATTGATTGCATTACATTCACATGCCTTGATGATTCCTCTGGAGCAATCGGGCAGGATGATGAAGCAATGGAATGTCCTATTGGATCAAATCCATAAGGTTCTCCATGACGATACCAATTGTAGTAATTTGGAACAAATCCATTTCTACATAAATGTACTTTCACGGTGTCTTCATCACAAAAAGTTATATTTCTACATTTGCAATGATTACACGAATACTTTAACTCTACGTCATTCATACATTCTGGATGACTTAGTGAATTTCACAAAATCTTTAACTCCAGCAAAATATTTTGAGATTATGAAACCATTTTCTAACCTATTGTATATCCATGCTTTATTCATATATATGATTGTATCCTAATGAGACTAAAAGTTTTATCATTAATAAACATGTAAATAATCCATTTAGCTATTCAAAAACATAATGCATATAGTCTCATTATTTTGGATGAGATTTTAGTTCAAAATAATGTAAACTTAAACAAAACTAATCATGCATATAGTTTATACCAAATTTTAAACAATTAAACTTAAACTAAACTAAACAGTTAAATTTTAATTAAACTAATCATGCATATAGTTTATATCTAATTTTAAACAATTAAACTTAAACTAAACTAAACTAAACTAAAACCCTAATTTTAAACACTTAAACTATTTAATACTGATTTTAAACAATTAAGCTAATTAAGTTTGACCTCAAAAAAGTGCATTATATCTAAAGATTGTGCCGGAGAAAATGCAACAGTATAACTAGATTACACAAAATTTAGCAATTTACAATAACATTTACACAAAATATAGCTTGTGGCCACACCGGATACACCAGCAGCGAGCAGCCATGCCAGCCGTAGCCAGCCTGGCCAGCCATGCCTGGCGATGTCAACAGCGGCCGACCTGGCCAGCCATGGCTACGGCAATAGCGACCGGCCTAGCTAGCCATGGTTGTGGTAGCAATGACCAACCTTGTTAAATATGATAATTAAAAATAGTAAAATAATGTGTTAATCGAGAAATAAGTTATAGAATTTTCTGAAAATTATTAAGAATTTTTATGGATTTAAATGGAACTAATATGACAAGTTCAAGGGGATATAAATAATAGACTTTTCGAAGGCCTGTTTGAAATATCAATTAAGTGAGAATTGATTGATTTAATTAAACATATGGTTGGAAATTTAAAACCTAGGTTATATATATAGCTAAATAATTCTTTTTCTTTTCATTTCCACTGAGCCCCTTTCTCTTCTCTTCCTCTTCACTCGATCGTCGCCCGCTCGATCTTCCCCTCTCCACCGAGCAGCCACCGCCAGGTCTTACTTCCCCTCTGGCCAACACCGTCAGCCACAGCCACAGCTGCCGGAGTGGACCGGGATCCCTATAGAGGCAGACCTAGGGTTTTTCGACGCTGCCCTCCTCCCTCTATTGAGTCGGTCATCGCTCTTAGCCACCAGCCGATCGAATCCGGTCAAATCTAGGTTAGATCGGGCCTTGTCAACGTTATTTCTGCTTCAATCCATCTCCGACTAGATCGAACTAGGGAAGAGCAGTCGAGCTTGATGCCAACGTCGCCAGTTGGACCTAGGTCATACTTCCTCCTTTCTTTTCTCCTAATTTGGTTTCTGTTACTCTGGTTCTAGCCAATTGATTATTTTCTCCGATCATCAGCATCGCTAGCCAGCCACTGTGGCTCTGTTGATTCGGCTGATGCTTCCTCCGGCCACCTCAAATCCTTTCGACAGTCCACCAATTAGGTGTAAGTTTTACTGATGAGGATTGGTGGAGCTAGAAATTTGATTTAGGGTTGGTTTAATTTTTGATCATTTTCAGGGGAAAGAACTCTGTTTCGGCCACCCTTGCAGATTCAACATCTACATCACAACAAGTATAGGATGGACTTTGAATTTGTTGTGGTTATAGTTATATTGTGGTTGCTTGGTTAACTTGAAAATTTTGGATTGAACTATGGGTTGATTCGAATGGTTGTGGATTCAGTTTGGGCGAAGATGTGTGTTCTTGCCTGATCATAGTTTAGAATTTTGAATTATACCTAATTGTAGGGTTAATGGTGGATTGGATTGCCTTATATGTGAAGTTAGTATCAATTAGGCTAGATGATTACCTTATGAGGGGGTTTTGTTAATTGGATTGGGATAACAAACTCCTATGTGGATTAGGGTTTCATAAATGGTTTAGGATTTGGGGTTCAATGCTTGTATTATTGTAGATCTTGGTATTGGTTGTGTTTCTATGACGCAGGACACTGATTTGGGACGAGTACTTGGATTTGAGGACTCATCGACACGATCTACTATTTTAGAGGTGGGTATTTCTCACCTTGACTCTGGTAGTTTATTTACCTTAGTGCATGTTATGATACCTTGTTTAAGTAGTTGAATTTACCTTAACTCTAGTTGTATTTCTACTTGAGTTTGATACTTATATACTTGCACTTTGAGTTGATTTGATTACATCCATGCAGTCTCTTTTGTTTTCCTATTTTATAGTGTGTACGCGTGTATGATGTGCACAATAGGAACATGCTATGATTGGGTAATCATGTAATTATTTGACATGCATGTGGCATGTGTTTATGTTCATATGTTAGTTTCAGATTATTCATGCCATGTAGTTGTGCACATGTGTGTGACATGTACAAAGGATAAATTAGGATGTGATACATTGTTGATGATTTGTAGATGTGGACATGGGTGTGACGTGTACCAATAATGATGCAACATATATTGCATGCTTTTGATTGTGTTATGGACACGTGTGTGGCTTGTACCCTAGATATTGTAGCATATGTCATATGTGTATGATCATAGATGTAAACATGTGTGTGACATGTATTCTATGTGATGTATCATGTTAGTAATTATCATGTCTGATTTGTGGTTATAAACACGTGTGTGACATGTTTTATGATTGGTATATCTTTATGAATGTAGTGAGTACATTTGTGTAGTTAGACATATGTGATGGTAGAATTTCTTACCTTGCTGCCATCACGGTGATGCATGTATGCTAGCGATCAGGGCTTCCTTTGGGTGTGAGCTAGCCGTAGCATCACGGTTGCATGTATGCTAGTGATCAGGACTCCCTTCGGGTGTGAGCTAGTCGTAGCATCATGGTTGCATGTATGCTAGCGATCAGGGCTCCCTTCGAGTGTGAGCTAGTCATAACATCTCAGTTACATGTATGCCAGCGATCAGGGCTCCCTTCGGGTGTGAGCTAGTCATAACATCACGGTTGCATGTATGCTAGCAATCAGGGCTCCCTTCTGGTGTGAGCTAGTCGTAGCATCACGAAGATACATGTGCTATCAATCAGGGCTCCATTCGGATGTGAGCTAGTCGTAGACATGATATTATTTGGATTGTTATACCCTGGGCTGCCCACGAGATCA
>JBBUKS010000044.1:14577-24895 GCA_038050645.1 Hedychium gardnerianum
AGGTCCGAATGCTTGCGCCAGGAGGCGTTCCGGATGATCTTGTCGAGGGCGGGCCCGAGGACGCGGCCGGCGCGGGAGCTGCCGCCGAGCGGTTGGAAGGTCGCCATGCCGCACCGATCAGACGAGAGGAGACATCGAGATGAAGAAGAAAGAGGGGAGATTAGCAGATCGGATCGGGAAGGGAGAGAGGAGGCGACGAGCACGGCGATTGCACGGGGAGGAAATGTGGGAAGGAGAATGATTCTCAGTGTCAGGGAAAGGAATATTCCTGCTCTTCTTCGTCTTCCTCTTCGCCCATATTCATCGCGTCGCGGGCGTCTCCTCCTCCTCAATGCGATTGATGGAGGAGAAGAAAGAGTGGGGAGTCGCTGCAAACATGTTTGTCACGTGCGACGCACGCTCACAAATCACGATGGATCGATCGGGCTCACGAATAATTTGAAATCAGGGTCGGTTTCCAAAAATGCTATAATATTTTTTTAATATTTCAAAAGTACCCCTTAAATGCGGTAATACATTTTAAGTGTATTTTAAAATAAAACAGTAAATTCATATAGGAATTCATAACTTATATATGAATTTAAATTAACATTACGATTTGTTGCTTTAGTTAAAATATATTCAGATATGAGATAATTTGCAATTCTAATTTTTTATTTTTTTTCTCCTCGATTATATTCTTTTGTTTTCTCTTCTTGTTTGAGATAACAACATCACTCCTGAGCTCCCTTGCCCCGTTTAGTGGAGGTGATTTATGTGCTGCGAGAAAATTTGGAGGGGCGAAATAGAATATGTCAGAAATGGTCAAATCGTAATTTCGAACCAATATTTTCCGATTGTTGGATGAACGGGCTATAAAAAGCTCAGTCGTTGGCTTCTCCGGCCGGCCGTTTCCTCCTTGTCTCTCCTCTTCTACGGCGGAAGGAGGAGGAGGACGCCTGTGAAAGGTAAGCAAGGCCCTTACTTCGTTTCTTCTAAGCACGCATCGGTTGTTGGTGCGTTATCTCTTCTTGCTTTTCGTTTTTTTTTAATCTCAGATGTTTTTTTTTTAATTCTTCCAGGAGCGAATTTGTGCGAGCTAGAGACAAATCGGGCAAACCCTTTTAGGTCATATGTTTAATTTTCAGTTCTGTTTTGGTGAGAATTAACTTATCAGATGAAAAGCGATATTCTTTGCATTCGATGTTGGAGATTTTCCATGGTCACATTGAGATTCAAAATATCACAGGGTATTATTACAAGATCTAGGATATTTTGTGATCATGAGCTGTTTATTGGCGGCTGGATTGGTTCATATTAGATTGGTAAAACAATACTTCTTCTTCCAACAGGTTCACTCTGTATAGTGGTTCCTGGCAAGTTTTGTAAGTTGATTTTTCCCAACTTGCAGTTTGATTTTCATGTAGGTATTTCGGGTTCTTAGACATTATGCAAGGCGAGTTTTTCCCCCATTTGTATCAGCCATATTACCGTACAGTTTACAGAATTTCATAATCCGTATACAAAGTACGACCTAATTGCTTGTGTACGTGCTGTCTAACTTTTCTGAATTGCAATTGTGCAAGGTCAAAGCAGACATGATATTTTCAATTTTGCTTCATGTGGTAAGGAGTAGATTGAAGTAAAGAACATATGCTCTGTAGAAATGTTTTGTGGGCAAATCAGATAACTCAGCAAGATGTAGACATGCCTAAGTGCTGTTGAGGACCAAATGCAATCAGATAACCTAGGAATATTTGGTTGCTGTTAGGTTTATGTGTTCAATAGTTGATGGGAGATTCGGATGTGGTATGCAATCTAAATATGAGATTTGTATAATCACGGTGAATCACACTATAGTGCCTAGGATAACACATTGAGTGGTTGTTGGCTATTATTTCAGTGTAATATATTTATAATCACATGAGATGAGATGTTGTCATTTTCTTATAGCATTCGACCATTAGTGAAGGATTGTAACTGGGAGAACATCAAGTGGGAATTTGTTCAAGTAAAGACGTTTTCCATTCAGTAAGAAAACAGAGGGTGTATGCAGTGATTGATGTGGAAGGATCATGGGAGTGAGTATATACGGCTTGGCTCCTGTCCAAGATGAGAGTGTTTATTATTTAAGACAACATTATTTCAATATCAATGAGCATTTCGTTGATTGCTTTCAGTTTATATCAGTGTGTAACATAAAATTTGTAGGTCTTCGAATAAATAATGATGCACACATTTGTTACATCATCAGCACCAATATTACAATGGTCAGCTTTTCTTCAGTCCCAGAGATTATTAGGTACAAATATAACACTGCTAAAAAGTTTTATTTTGATTTTGACCTGAGTACGTGCAGATATTTTTTTTCTCTGTAGTTTTTCAATTTTACAATTGTCTCAATTCATTTTGTCGACTGAGACTAAGGCATAATTGTTTGAATTAATTAGGTATCAATGGGCTGGGTCGGTACGGTATACTGTTACCGAATTCTTATACCGTATACTGTATCGAAAAATTCGGTATAAAAAAATTTATACCGTTACTGTACCGAAAATTTTGGTATACCGAAAATTTCGGTATACCGAAATTTGATACGGTATACAATCTATATCGAAAATTTTTGAACGCTCCACGTATAGAGAATAAAAGAACTGATAGACTAAGGAGATTTACAAGTTGTCACTATACGGAGAAGAAATATAATGTTACAAGAAAAAGTTGCAACGAAAATACATATTCAGAGTATACAAGAATTATTACTATTTTATTTGAGCAGTGTATGAATTATTGTGAGGAATGAATGTAACCATAGTATCAAAAGAACCAACAATAGCTACAAGTACATCATTATGCCAGTGCAAAAAATTTGTGCATTTTTTAAATTTAAAAGTTAAAACAGATTGCTCTTCATTTATTCGAAATAAAATTACAAGAGTACTATGGGTCAATGGAGAATGAGATTGGGAATGGAGAAATTTTTTAAAAAATAAAATCTATTAAAACTCAAAATTTTAATTGAAAAAATAAATAATTTATAAAATAATTTATTCAGTATTTCGGTATATACCGAAATACCGAAAAATAATAAGTTTATACCGTTACCGATACCGAAAATTTCGGTACGGTATTATACCGTACCGAAAATTTCGGTATACCGAAAATTTCGGTATAAACGGTATATGTCGGTATGGTATTTACGGTATACCGAAATTTTCGGTATTTTTCCCACCCCTAGAAATAAGTTAGGAAAAGAATATTAAAAATGATAATATGAGAAAAATATTTTAAAAAATATATATATATAAATGTTTTTAAAAACTTACGAAATTTTCTTTTTTAAAGGTCAAATATAAATAAAAGAGACAATTTAAAGTGATTCTCGTTTTGATCGAATGATTCAGAAAAGACTTTCAGAAAAATTCCATGCAAACTTTTTCATATCATTTTTATTTAAAAAAAACAATCACAACAACTTTACATATTAAAATAGAAAAACTATTTTATGTTTTTAAAATTCTTTGCAGGGATCATCAAATATATCTTTTTGCTACCAAGATCTAAATTTATATTTCAGTACTTACGATTCTTGAACAATGTTATTCAAAATTATATATCAATTATTATTATTAAAAATTAAATAATTTTTTTTATTTAAATAAAAAATAAAAATAATATTCTTTATTAATACATGAATAAAATAATAATTATCCAGTTACAAATTCACTAGAAAACTTCAACAAATATATTCCGATGGTCACCATCGCAATCTTTGCTTTATTGCCAACTTGCATATTTACTTCTCTCTGTTATTCCTTAGCTCCTGTATATCATTATATATATATATGTGAGTCACACCTAGTATCCAATATCTAAGTATCAAAGGAAATAGCATGACAATCAATAACGAAAATATCTGAAACAGATGGGACATCATATGTCAGTTTCTTCTTCAGCGACTCAAGATAGATCTTACAATTTTTTTGCTAGTGGCACATCTTTCCACAATAGTAACATGAGACCTTTTGTATCCGTTCTTCTTTCTTAATATTTTTTTTTCCCACTTGACGTTTTGACTTTCTTTTAGAATCTTTCTTAGTAGAATCAAGTAACATCATAGGCTTCTGTTCTTTTTTAACAGAAGGCTCCACAGTCTTGAGTATGTTGATCATCTCGAAAATGGTAAATTCAAGATTGTTCATTTGATAGTTCATCACAAACTGTGAATAACTATTGGGTAAACTGTGTAGAATCAAGTCGATACTTAATTCGTGATTCATCGCAAAATCGAGTGATCCTAGCCGCTCGATGTACCCATTCATCTTTAGTATAAATTGCACCGTAGATGAACCCTCCTATATCTTTGAGCAAAAGAGAAGCTTGGAGATCTCGAACATTTCGGATCTAGTTTGCTCATCAAAGAGCTCACGAAAATGATAGACAATCGTATAAGCATTCATATGCTCATGTTGCTTCTGAAGCTCAAGAGTCAGCGAGGCTAACATTATGCAACTTGCAAACTTAAAATCAGAGTAAATAATGGGATAAATATTAGTTATTTGCATAAAAGATTGTTTAGTTTTTTTTTTATAACAGTCTGAGTTTTTACTAGGATAATTAGAGTTTTTGTTACAAATGTATATTATTTTACAAAGAATAAGTCGTGATATCAATTTATAAAAAAGGGTTAGAAGAGATTAGAATCTCATGTATTGTAGATGTTTTGAGTTAATACAATAGTTAATTTTAATCAAAAATATCTAATATAATTATATCTATGTGATAAAAGCTATATAAGATAAAATTGTTAAGTGTTACAACTATTGGAAATATGACACAAGAATTATCTATGTTATAATAGCTATAGACTTTACATCAACTGTCAACTCTGAGTTTTGATAAAACTTAAAAGTTCTTTTATTATAAATTTATGACAACAATAGAAAACAAAGAATCTTTCTTTCCAAAAAGGTAATAAAACCATAAAATAACTGCTTACAATAACTTGCGCGGTAACTAGTTCATATGAGAAAATAGGGTAAAATTAACTTATTAAAAGTACATTTTGCCATGTTAACCTGGTCCATCATTACTGCTTCTGATTGTAGTATCACTGAATTTTTTTTTCCATCCGCAATATTTATGTGCGATTGTCTTTCTCTCGTTAAAAGTTTTCAGTGTTTTACTTGAAATTGAATAGATAGTAGACAAAATAATTCAAAGATCTAATAGAGTTGATACTTTGACAATATGAACTTTAATTGTCCATAAACCTATCTATAATAGCATGCTACGAACAACATTTTGCGATAAAGGACATTATTTAACACAGTACAAAAGTACCTTCAGATTCAAGAACTTGAGTTCGTTTTCTTATTTCTGCTTCAGCAAACATCTCCATAGCTGCCTTAGCTCCAGATGATGGAGATATATACCCTGCAGAAAGAAGGCAATAAATATTTACAAAAGAAAGCAATAGAAACTAATAACAGCACAAATATAAAAGACAAATAAATCCTTCAACTTACAGATTTCATATCGCAGACATTTAAAACCCCAATTACAAACACCCTCATTGATTGCTCTCTGTGGAAGGGAAAAACTTAATGTACAAGCTTTAAAATTAATTCTACATAGATAAAGGATAAATTAATTCCAAGTTAAGACCATGTTGGAAGCTGCTATATAAACATTGATTTTGTTACGGAGAGCGAAGTGTATGAGATGTGAGTGTGAAGACATGAAATTTCGTAGCATTTCCAAAAAATAGTGTGATGTAGAAAGCCATGAATCTCAACAAAATAATCTTCCCTTTTTGCAGAGCATACAGCCAAATGTAGAATACCACAAGTATGGAGGAAGCAAAAAAACATTCATCCAAATAACCAACAAAAATACAAAAAAAGAAAAAAAATTATAATCGGGTCCAGAAGGAATGCAATTTTTTGCCACGCGAGAGATGAAATTACATAGGAAGAAAAAGAAACACACACCACAATGTTCTCATTTAGAGCATCCCTTTCTTCAAACGTTTTGTTGAGAGTGACCTTCCCCAGCTCACTCTTCATCCTCATCTGTGTCAGCTGGATTGCGATATATATTGGGTTCTCCACCACGCCATAGGAAGCAAGGATGGGATCAACAATCTACATGAATTCATTTACAAGCTATAGAAAACCCAAGTAGAATGCTCACAACAGAAACAAAAACGCATATAAATTAAACAAAATTACAAATGGCCAAATGAGTTTACAACCACGAGAGCTTGGCTGACTCAAAATCTCATATTATAAAAAAAGATGGCAGACCTTAACATACAGAACCCCATCGATGAGGATGGGAACATTGTCCTCGGTGATGGCGAACTGGTCGGGAATGGGGATCACCTCCTCCTCGAGTGAGTGCACGTACGCGATTCGGTCGACGAACGGGATAAGAATGTGAATCCCAGAGTCTAGGGTCCTATGGTACTTCCCGAACCTCTCCACGACATAGGCCTTCTTTTCCGGCACGATGCGAACGCCCCAGTTGATAGGCAGCGACTGTTGCTCATACCTAAGAGAAACCCAAACTATCCGTCTTCAGCAATTACACCTCGGCAAAACTTGCAGATCAAGGGTCTTAAAGAGGGAGAGGGGTTTGTCGCACCTAGAGGAGGGCAAGTCGTCGCGAGAGCGGCCGCTTCGGTACTTGCGAATGGGAATTAAAGGAACTGCTCGGCGGAGGAAGAAGCGTGATTCGATGGCAGCTACCGCAGCGGCGGAGCGGAGCGGAAGGAGTTTGGCTCTCAGCAGCATCGCCATCTCTCTTTCCGCCGTGGGATCTTCTTGCGAAAGGTTCGAGATTGATTTAACCGACTCAATAATTTTCTTGCCAAATGTAATTTTAAAATTTCCGTACGAAATTTAAACTACATTTTTAATTTTTTATTTGAAAAGGAAAATATGTTTCTTGGGAAACAAGTTAGGAAAAGAATATTAAAAATGATAATAAGAGAATAATATTTTTTTAAATATATATATAAAAAAATATTTTTAAAAACTTACGAAAATTTCTTTTTTAAAGGTCAAATATAAATAAAAGAGACAATTTAAAATGATTCTCGTTTTGATCAAATGATTCAGAAAAGAATTTTATGAAAAAATTCCATATAAATTTTTTCATATCATTTTTATTTTAAAAAAACAATCACACCAACTTTATATATTAAAATAGAAAAACTATTTTATGTTTTTAAAATCCTTTGCAGGGATCATCAAATATATCTTTTTGCTACGAAAGATGAGATCCAAATTTATATTTCACTACTTAGGGTTGTTACTTAAAGCTGTAGGATAATCTAGTATGATTGAGTAAAATTACTCAGCCAAATATTTCTTCGACCGGACGAGTAAAAATTAATTCAATCTTCTACTTGTTCAGTTAGGTCGACAGTTCGGACTTTGGCGAGCCGAACTGAGTCTTAAAGAGCTCGGGAACTGAAGAGTCTTCAGGAGCTCGACAAATTGAGAGCTCAGGATTTCGATAGATCAAGAGCTCAGAAACTTAGGAGATCGGGAGTTTGGGTGTCCTCAGGCCTGAAAAGACTTGACAACGAGTTAGATGGGCGCCGAGGCTTCTCGTCATAACCCTCATACGCTTAAGTCAAAAACTTGAGAAAATGAAGAAAATAAAGAAAACTAGAGAAAAGAATAAACTGGAATCAGATCCCTTACCCCTCACTCCTCTTACCTTTATATAGGAAGGATTGGTAAGGGGGTGACTCCTGAGTTCCACCTCAATTTGACTATTGACTTGGCTAGACCATGTAGCGTCATATATTTTCACCATATCACAGGCATCCTCACTAGTTTAATCGAAGAAGGTGTAATTTGATTGACTAGACTTGTATCGTGTTATCATTATATCATCTCGAGAACTTGAGCTAAGGTGCAAAGGTGACATCTGTTTTTGGTCAAATGGAATTGTCGATGGACGTCTCGATCCGAAACCAAAGGGAAAGAAGAGCTGACTGATTGGACTTATGTTCATGCACAGGATAGCATCATAATAAATAAACAGAATCAGATATAACCAGGGCTAAATCAATTACCATAAAGCCAAAGCCATAAGATATAATATTTAGGTCGACGAGGAAAAACCAAAGAAATAAAGCCAAAGTGATCAACTATTACCGAGGTGAACCGAAGAAATTAAAATGACAAATGGTTCGTAGAGAAGAGCATTTGCCAGCTGCCATCCACTGCATGTCATGTCATAAAGATGGACGTACTAGCCCCCGTGATTTACCTCCTCCGTGTTGGTCCTGGGACGGACTAGCGGGGGCGCTGGGGGCGAGCGTTTTGCCTTTTGCCACAATGAATTCCAAACAAATTTATAAAAAAAATAAAATAAAAATTTATAATTGAGTCAAGAGATAGGGATAAAATCACATTTTCTCCTTTTTTTTTTCCTACATTTTTCCCTTTAAATTTCAATACTCTCCAACTTTTTCACCTTTTGCGTATCAAACACATTAATTCATTCCTTATATGCTTTGTAAAAAAAAAAATTATAATAAAATGTTTTCCCCTACCATTTTCTCATTACCTATTATAAAATAGGTTGTGTTTTATCTGAATTAATAAATTTTGATTACATTAATCAACAAGTGGGGAGATCATTGTAAAATAAATCGTTTTAGCTATATAGGACTTTTTTGTGATACTAAAACATGATAATGGTTTCCCTACAACTTAAGAATAATTACATTCGGACACAATAAATAGATAGGAAACAAGTTAAGTTTCATTCGGTTATGGTCATATGAAGGGGAGCTTTAAAGCACTAGTTTTTTTCTCTTAATTTTAGTAGCATGTAAATGCAATTTCATACCATCTAAAATACAATTTGTAGCATTTATAGTAAAATTAAATAACATAGTTAAGTTTCTCTCAATTAATGAATTAGGATAAATCCGGAAGTACGAGCGGCTCATTGCTCTGTAGCTAGTGTTCCTATTAGGATACATAGAGAGCTAGAGGGAGGGGGGTGATTAACTCTTATCGCTTCGATGATGATGATTTGCAACGGAAAAACTTGAAGCAATATTAACACTTGGATTTATTTGGTCTTCACCTCCTTGAGGTGACTAATCCAAGGGTTCGGCTCTCACAATCTTATCCACTACTAAATCACTCATTCTAGGAGGCAGAGAAGCCTCATTCAATCTCGAACACGAGAAATACAACAAGAAATACAAGCAAGGAGAAAGCAAATATAATACAAAGCTTTACAATGAAGAACCTTTGCTTTTGATCTCTTGTTACTTGGGAAATACCTCTTGTAGACTTAGAAATGCAGTAACACTTCTTTCTCAAATCTCCAAGAACTGGTGTTAGTTTCTTGTGCTTCAATACTTCACGAAAACATCTTTTATCGTGTTGACCTAGAGTTCCTAATCAATTGGCTTTACCCCTAATCGATTGTCATGTCAAATCCAGCTATTCAAACATACAGAACAACTCTTTTTCGAATGCCTAATCATTGGTGAACCATACCAATCGATTACCAGCTTTTTAATTGATTACTCAATCGATTAAGAAGCTTTTGTTCACGCAATAAACACAACCTAATCGATTAGTCCAATCGATTACCATGAGGCTTAATCGATTTACCTATCGATTCCAAGTATTACTATGCTTCGCGAAAACACACCCAATCGATTAATAAAAGGTTTAATCGATTGACCAATCGATTCTGAGCCTTATTGTGCTTTGTAAAAACTCAACCTCCCAATCGATTAGGCTCGCCCCTAATTGATTGGTGATTCTGGAATCGATTGCCCAATCGATTCTGGCTCCTTCTGTTCTCATGAAAATAACTTCAATTGATTAATTCACTCAGTCAATTGATTGACACATTGCCTAGCTCATGCCACATGTCAAATCCTCCTTGACCCACGTGGACTTCCAATCATATGCCAAGTGTTCAGCTCCCAGCTGACCCACCTTGGACTTGACCTAGTTTCCAACTATGTTTGCCTAGTCCACTAGAACTTTTCTCTTGTGCCAAGTGTTCAGCTCCCAGTTGACCCACCTTGAAGTTAACTTAGTTCCCAACTAAGTTTGCCTATTCCCAGTAGGACTTCTCTCTTGTGCCAAGTGTTCAGTTTCCAACTGACCCACCTTGGACTTAACCTAATTTCCAACTAGATTTGCCTAGTCCCACTAGAATTTCTCTCTTGTGACAAGTGTTCAGCTCCCGCTAACCCACCTTGTACTTAACCTAGTTCCCAATTAGGTTTGCTAGTCTCATTAGGACTTTCAATGCCTAGTCCCACTAGGACTTCCATTGCCTA
>JBBUKS010000044.1:27595-45369 GCA_038050645.1 Hedychium gardnerianum
TCAGCGGGCGTTCTGGTGTGCGACGTCCTCCGATCGGAGATTATGAGGGTGAACCGATCGGGTGATCATAAGGGTGATCCATCCGTAGGTCATGAGGGTACTCCGGCTAGGAATCATGAGGGTGCTCCGACCGGGAATCATGAGGGTGCTCCGTTCGGGAATCATGAGGGTGCTACCAACCAGGGAATCATGAGGGATGGTACCGACCGGGAATCATGAGGGTGCTCCGGCCGGGAATCATGAGGGTGCTACCGACCGGGAATCATGAGGGATGGTACCGACCGGGAATCATGAGGGTGCTCCGGTCGGAGATGTTGGTCTCTCTCTTTTGATTACTGGTGATAGCGGGTCCTATTAGATATAGGAACTGTGTTCTTGTGAGCGGAGGTATGCACTCAACCGGGTCTGCACGTGGTTACCCGGTCGGTGAGTTAGATGTATATGACCGATCGGATCTCAGGGGAGCGATCCGATCGGTGACATTAATCTGTCCACGTGGAAGTGGATCTTGACCTTAACCAGGCGTCACGTGGCGCCTGTCTGTATCGTCCAGGAATGCAGGCTTAACCACCCGTATCATATAATTTCTCTCAAGTATGGCAATATTATGTTTATGTGGCTTCTCAACTTTAATCTACTTTCAGAATGTCTTATGGACACAAATTTTATACCAGTTTGAGCAAAAAAAATAAACTTTGGGCACAATTGCTTAAGTTTCTTAGTAGGACAAGCTTTAGCAAATAAGGTATTTTAACAAACACACTTTTGATTTTTCGTCAAGGTTAATTTTAAAACGGTACGGTTAAGATTGGATCAAAGAGCGATTATTAGAGTTTAGTCTCTCTTTCCACCTTGACTCTCACATAAATCAGCTATAAGCCCAAACCCAGTTGACTACTCCCAACATGAAATCACACTAACGGTCGAGCTCGTTAAAAATTTCTTGTTAAGAGACAAACTTTCAAACTAATTTATCTTTTCAAGATCCTTTATTTAGCACGAAACAATATCTTTAGGAACAGATCGAGAAATCCCAAATTTTGTTCAAACTAATTAGTGATATGTACTCTCACTACTAGAAAATACAATTTCACTGATCAAGGTTTCCCTTGGATCAATTACCTAGTATTTTCAAGGGAAAATTGTCTTTGCAATCTCCCTTGAAAATTTCATAGTCAGTAATTTACCAAGGGAATTACAACTTACAAGGGCATATCTATGAGGATTTTTCAAGAGCGGAAATTCCCTTAGAAATATTTTTTTTAACAAGGAAATACTGAGGAGATATCCCTCTTTGAATACAAAATGTTTTTTTTTAATAAAATTTTTGTATTTCATTGAGAGAATGTTCATCTTGGTGTTGTATAATCCATATTTTCTGTAACAATACTTCATTTGTAATAATTTTTTATAATTAGAAACTGGTTATTATTACAATGATCAAAACAAATCAAATTGTATAAAAATGTAAATTTACAAAATAATGTACACAATCAATTAATGTCTAATTAACTGCACTACATAACACCATCCGATTGACATTTTATTAAAAGAAAATATTCATTAAAGTGTTTAGTCATCTTAATTATATAAACATATAATACATCTTTCTTGATCAATCATATCTCTATGTTTCTCTTGCTCTATCGTTTCTTGACTCCTTGTCTATCATTCTTAATTATTAGCCACAAGAGTTTGATTATAAATACAAGATTTATTGTCCACCGGAAGATATTAATTGATACAGCGAGTGTCCACATGGCCCAGAGAGTCAACCACAGTGCTTAGGTGGGGGTCGAAGTCAAAGTCAAGAAATGTCAACGATAAGATCAGGCCCAAACGGGGCAATGTAGCCGCATGGGTATGCCCTTCTTGTCCCCGGTCGGACGTGCCCTCCCGGTCCTGGTCAGGTAAAATCAAGGACCAGTGATAATATCTAGCCGAGCCGAGTAACATTATATGTATCCGATCAGGATTGCTCGTCTTAGCCCAGGTTGGATAATAGTTGAAATATCCATCACAACGACCAACCATTCCTCAAATGGTCTTGTCAATCGGACATGCATTGCTCCTACCGATAGTGTCCGTTCTGCCCATCTTTACTTATCCACTAGAATACGATGCTCTTCCATATGTGGGCCTTGATTCTCCAGGAGCTCGGATTAACGGACCTATGACCTCAACTCAAGTAGTATACGACCCAAGGATCACCTAGGCTTAAGAGGACACTGACACAACACGTGAGTTGTCTGGAGTATCATACCCATATCTTGATACCTCTGACATGGGTAGATACGATGGGATGATTTTTTTATTGTTGTATGCTACCTGTTACATCCGTAATTACTACTGATACAGGAACGAGAAAAATACGGTGAATGTATTATAAATAAGCTCACATCCGTGAACAGAGGTACGGTCTAATTTTAAGCCCGCCACCACTGTTCATCTTCTCTAAAAAATATGAAAGTCTGACTTGGGCGTCGCAGGGGCTGAGCCTGGATACCCCTGGGCCTCCCTTCTAACCTATTTCCCTTCTTAGTGACTCACCTTGTAGGCCGGAAGCATACAGACAGCCTCCTCCTCGGCGGATAGATGACTCTCCCAGCACTTCTTCAGTTGATCCGGTGGTTCATCTGTCAAGGTCAACATTAATAATATTGGTCAAAAGTTCTATGAAGGTATAAAGCGACTATTGTTGTTACTTAATGTTCCACGCAAGAATCTTAATTAACAGTTCCATTAGTCATATTTTATTGATTGGCACAACATTGAGTCCTTGATGATGTCTAGATTATTAACAAGAGTGAAAAAGATTATTGTTATTGTTATTTCTTTAAAAGGAATTATCTGCAACTAGATAATAAATGATCTTTCATTTTAGTCGTAGGAGTGCCCTTCATTGATCTGTGTGAATCAATCTTTGTACTTGGTGCAAGGAGGCTTGTTCGAAAAGCTCAAATTCCTCATCATTCATAAAGGTTTGGTCGAAGTCAAGTTTTTTTGTCCTATTTTAATTATTTTTTTTGTAAAAACATGAAAAAAGATTAAAACAATATGATTTTACTCAACCTACCTTAGGGACAGGGACTAAATAGAAATATTTAAAACCCAACCTGAGCTTGTGGACTCATTATCTTTTTCCCACAAAGTAGAGTTGGGTTTCTGATTCAGGTTCTTTATCCATATCCTGAAACATTTAGACTAGGTTTTTTCCTCCTTAAAACTTCCCTCCCCAATTCGATTGCACCCCTTATTACTATGGAGGAATAAAGCTATATAACTAAAGTACCTGATACCTCTCATTTCTGCTAGTTGAATCTGGATGAGAAACCTAGAAAATGAAATGTTGCATTTTGTTTCAAAAGTTGTATCGTTCAGACTATTATTAGTGGATGAAATCCGAACAATATCTGAAACGCAACTATATGAATGAAATAATTCAATAGAAGACATTTTGTTCACCATCTTAACTTTAGCAAATAAAAAAGCTCATCTCCACCCACGTATTGTGTGGCTAACAATTCTAGTTATGAAAAAGTTTTTTAATTGAAGAATTTGGACCAGTGGGATCTTCAATCTCAATAATGCCATCTGTTATTTTACTTTAGAGATATAGCTGAACATTGCTTGTGTTGGTTGATCAATTAATGAATTGCTACTAAGTTTATTGCTCGTGAGGATCGAAGGAGTACTTGGCTACTTGCAGTCATCTCATCTTCTAATAACTGAGGATGACGAAGTTTATGTTCATCGTAATAAATCTTGGTGCAGGCATACGTTTTCCATGATACAAAACAGCACGAGCTAGTAGTGTGCAAAACTTGATTCAAAGTTTTTTCAGGTATGGGGAAACAATGCATTTTTGGAGAACTTGCAATAAGAATCCTGTTGCAAGTAGCCAAAGATATATCAATTTTTTTAGACATTTTTCTTATAAATTTAAAGAACCTTTTTGTCTGATGTCTATCTCTTGAAAATCTGATTTACAAAAATGTAGGGCATTACTAGTAAAATAACATCCATAAAGTTGAATGAACAGGACGAGCTATGTGACCCATCAAGAAAAGCTGGAAGTAATGTGGTTTGTTATTTTTGTTGTAGTTGTAGTAGCAGTAGTGGTAGATTGTATGACTTAACAAAAATGGATGCCCTAGTGTTGAATTATCTCTTGTCCATCTTTCATTCTCAATTTTGTCATTTATCCTCTGCTTTGACATGACAGCGTTGCTCAGTTTATACCAAGATTTATCATCCTTCATCAGTGTTATCTATAGTTTTAACATTTCTTATTAGTTCCCATCATATTTTCAAAGTAGCATTTAACTTATCTGTACTTTTTGACAAATTACTAGGGGATCAATATTACTGGTTGTATTTAAGATTAATATAGCCGAGATCAAATGTATACCTACTGTTGGTTTATTGTTTACTGACCCACCTTTGTGACTTGTGTAGGATGTCAGGTATGTCAATCTTAATAATATTTGAGCTCAGTACTTTTAGGTATCTCTTAATTCTTTGATCATTACCTCTAAATCTGCTGTTTGAGAATAGAATTGACTGCTTAATACAATCAAATTAAACTTCTTTAAGCACAATGATACAACTTGTAGGTGGTTATTGGTTAATATTTATAGTACCCTGCGTTTATTGACGACGAAAAGCATCCTCAATCATTGAGGACCAATGCAGGAAAGAGGTGCTCATATTTGCTAGTATACAAAAGCAATTAGACTTTGGCGAAACTGCATCCATCAGATAACTGTGGCCATATTCTTCATCTGCAACCGATGAACTTCCATGCAGGCTCCATCTCTTCATCTGAAGTAGTGTACCAACATCAAATTTCCTTTGACCAACATCTCTTCGGTAGCATTCCATCAGGTTTTGCAACACCTCTTTCATGGAAGGCCTGAGTGCAGGATTCCTGTTTGTGCATATGATGCCTAGACTTAGCACTGTCACTATGTCATCCAAATAATCGACATGTTCCCTCAAGTCCTCATCTATCAGCTCCATTACGTTGCCATTCTCCATTTGGTGGCGAGTGACCCACCCTGCTAAGCCTTCATACTCACCACCATCTCTTGCTTCCCTTCCTGTTGTCAGCTCCAAGAGTACCACTCCAAAGCTATAAATGTCTACCTTCTCTGTTATCTTCTTTGAAAACGCATACTCTACAATTGAGCAGAATTTGATCTATGAAACAAAAGCTTCATATGCTAGAAACTGAAAACTTGTAAAGTCGTTAGTTCAAGAATTCACCTGGAGCCATGTAGCCGAAGGTGCCTCCAATAATTGATGCTGATTCGAGCTCACCAGCCTTGAATAGCATGCGTGCCAAACCAAAGTCTGCAATTTTAGCTCCGAACTCCGAGTCAAGAAGTATATTGCTGGACTTCACGTCACGGTGTATGACCGGCGCTGGACAGTGGTGGTGCATGTAGCACAACCCTTTTGCTGCATCTATGGCGACCCCCAACCTCCTAGGCCAATCCAGTGATTCAGTGTGCTCAAAGTTCGGTGTTTGTCTTTGCCGGTGTAACCACTGATCCAGGCTCCCGTTCTCCATGTACTCATAGACAAGGAGCTTAGAGTTTGCATTAGAGATGCAACAGAGTAGCTTCACAATGTTGGCATGCCTGATTGAGCCCAAGATCTTGACCTCGGCCTCAAAGGTCTTCTCCATCTTAGAGTCTATCTTTCCGTTATTCCGAATTTTCTTGACGGCCACTGTCATGCCAGTGTCATTGCCGATGTCAGCTCTGTACACCTCGCCGGACCCTCCCTTGCCGATGAGGTTTCCCACTGTTAGTTTACATATTATACTAGCTTCAGTGAAGTCCACTCTCTGAAAAGAAGTCAGCTTCCATGGCAGCTCATCCACGATGTTGGGCTGTCGGCGGCACATCAAAATCCCTATCACAATTATTATTAGGAGCACGAATCCACCGAGCACTATGAATATTATGAACAATCTCTGTGAAGACATATTTGTACTGGTCGACCGTCGTGCACAAAGATTCAGATTTGCCATGAACTTGGATGAACAGAGTCCAGGATTTGCTGAAAAGCTTTGCCCGTAAGCTTCGTTCTGCAACTGGATAGGTATCTCGCCGGATAGCTGGTTGTGGGACAAGTCAAGAGAGTTGAGTATAAGGTTGCCCATCTCCGGCGGAATCGGCCCTGACAACATGTTCCATGACAGGTCTATTAACTTGAGCTCTGACAATAGCCCAATCTCCGCCGGGATGTTTCCCGAGAGGTGGTTGTTCTTGAGGTTGAGCTCTGTGAGGGACTTCAAAGCGGATATGCCCGCCGGAATTGAACCAGAGATTTCATTTGCACCCAACAATAGACGCAGGAGACTCGGCATTCCTGTGAGTACTGCCGGAATTTTGCCGGATAACCTGTTGTTGCTCCCATCAAAAACCAGCAGTTTTGGAGCTGAGGACGGTATTCTTCCAGAGAACAAGTTGTCTTGGATCTGCAAGTGTCGCAGTTTCCGTGGCAACATATCTGGCAGAGTGCCAGACAAGTAGTTATGTTGGATCAACACCGTTGTCAAATTGGCCGCAGTCGACCATATCTTGAAAGGAAATTCACCAGAGAAGCTGTTGTTATAGAGTTGAAAGCTGGTCAGGGTGTGACACTCATTGGCGAGAAAAGCAGTCGGTTCACCGGAGAAGTTGTTGTTGGAGACCACCACTGAATTCAGAGCTCCTTTTGTGCATAGCCCAGCGGGCAAGCTACCGGAAATCCTGTTGTCCCACACCTCAAAATTCCTTAGCCTCGAGTGCTTCCCAAGCTCTGACGGCAACACTCCCGTGAGCTGGTTACTAAAGAGCCTAATGTCATATAGCTTGGATAGGAAGGCGATGCGGTTGGGAATCTCGCCGGAAAGTTCATTGTAAGACATGAACAACTTTTCGAGATTGACAAGCTTGCTGAATTCCGCTGGTATGGACCCGTTCAGGTGGTTGCCAGACACATCGATCTCCACTAAGCTGGTCGCCCTGATCTCACCGTGGATTTCTCCGGATAGATTATTGTACCACAAATATATTCTTTTCAGCTTCTCTAGCGACCATATGAATTCAGGAATTGAACCATCGAGAGAATTCATGGCAAGGTCGAGGTGCTCGAGCTCCGTCAGATTTTTTAAACTCTCCGGTATCGTGCCGACTAGTTGAGTTTTTGACATCCATAGGTACTTGAGACTACGCATGTTTCCGAACTCGGCTGGAATCCGTTGGCTCGCAAAAGGATTATATGCGAGAGTGAGATTTTGGAGCTCGGATAGTTGGCCAAGCTCAGCTGGAAACCCGCCATTCAACTGGTTATAGAAGAGATGCAGGAACTGGAGCGACCTAATCCGCCCAATAGAAGGCGGGACATCGCCGGTAAAGTTGTTAGCAGAGAGGTCAAGGTACGTGAGCTGAGAAGACAATTTGTCAATATCGCCCGGAATCTCTCCAACGAAGTAGTTCTGGGAGAGGTCGAGGTACTGGAGATTGGAGCAGTTGTAGAGGCCGGTGGGGAAGCCGGTGGCGATGTCGTTGTAGCCGAGGTCGAGGTGTGAGAGGCTCTTGAGGTCGCAGATGAAGGGTGGGACTGATTGGTTGATGTGTATGTCGGGGATGGTTATGGCAGTGACGAAGCTGCCATTGTCACATTGGATTCCTGGCCATTGGCAGTGAGGAGAGGAGGTGTTCCGGGAGTCGAGAGCAGAGGTGCTGCTCCAGTGATCTTTCAGGTTGAGGAGGATCTCCTGGTCGTCGGCATGGGCGATGGTGGTGTTGGGGATCAAGAAAAGGTGAATCCAGAGAATGATTTTGTTTAGGATCAAAATGGAGGAGAAAGGAATACAGAGGTTTGGTTTTTGACCCACACCCATTAGAACAAATATCTGGTTTGCTCAATAAATTAAGAGCCATTTGCTGCTCAAATAGAGGGTGTTTAGGGATTTTGACCGACACAGAGTCTTGTGACTTGTGGTTAGAATAATACCATATATAGTTATTATTGCTAAAGAATAAATTGGTATAGAATAAGACAAGAAAATAGTAAATATTTACTTGATTGGTTCAGTGATAAACAATAAATTTTTACAATAAGAAATATATATTTTTATACAAATATTTTTTTTAGTTCATTTACGTACACAATTTACTTCAATTGATCTTTCAGATTCGATATGATTAAATCCAATTTACTTCAATTGATCTTTCAGACTCGATATGATCGACCCATCTAGCTATAGATTACTTGTATGACTTAGTTAAGTTAACTAACTGACTAATTCATCTACTTTTATTAGTTTTTTAACATTGATAACTCATTTTGATCCGCCTATTTAGATTGTCTAACTGAATGAGTTGATTGGATTATGAATCAAATTGTCCTAAATCAAGTTGACTCACTAGACCAATTGGCTTGTCCAACCCCACTAACTTTGGTAGCCCCACTATTCCAATTAAACTGATTGGGATTTGGCAGTATGACTTGTTGCTTGTCGACCTGACAGAACCCAATGACTCATTCAATTCGACTGACCTATTTGATCCACTCATCCGACCTAACTGATCTAATTGGTCCGTCCAAATTGACTTCCATGTGTGGCTTGATCAAATCGGTCTGCCTTGCTGAATCCATCCAAATTAATTGGACCAACTAATCTGTCTGAATTGACCAGATTAAGTAACCCAATTAGTTAGATTGGAGCAATTAAAAATGGTATATGAAAGATGGTGTATATATGAAGGGGTTCTATACGATTTTTTTTATTTCTTAAAATTATATATTTTTAAAAAATTATATTAAATTTAATTAATATTTAAAAGATTTTTTAATATACTTGAATTTATTAGAGGTGAATATAAATATTTGCTTTTTAAATTACTATATTTGCTTTTTATTAAATTTTTTATATAAATTAAACAACACCGAATTCAAAGGACCTCATTCACTGAACTCGTGGAGCACAATTTATAAATCACTTTCAAGCATTTTTCATGATGGATGGGTGGGTCAAAGTCTCTGTATCTATACATTAAATATTATGAAAAGAACAATCGAATAATATTATTTAAATATCTTCAATATCTAAAAATTATTTTTACAAAATATTTTTAATTTTTATTTACGTGTAAACACAAGGAAGCTGTTTACAAAGTGAAGAGTGAAATAACATATTTATTATTACAAAGTTTAATACTGTAACAAGTTATTTTAAACTTCCATTAGCTTGAACTCAATTTATATTAATTATATATTTAAAATATATAATAGCGTCAAATTCTTATATATGTGTGGAAGTTTAATTATCAAATAAAAATGAAAAGAACATTGACGGACAGTGTCAGTTTCCAAATTAATTGTCCAAACCTTATTGACTCCCAAGTCTTTCATATAGTGAGTCAACGCTGTAGTGTATGATAGTCGTTATTAAATAGTTTGTTTTTCCACATATTGAGACATGCAATAAGATTTGAATCGCAAGATGGTCCTCTATATATTCTATCCGATGCCTTTGCTTTCGATGAAAGAGAAATATGGACAAGAGGATTGACTAGAGAGACGTGTCTTTATATTTTTCAAGTATAACTACATATAGCCAGTTTTCAAAGTGTCCAAGTCTTATGGACTGCCAAGTCTTCTATAGTGAGTCAACGTCGTAGTGCATGGTAGTCATTATTAAACAGTTGGTTTTTCCACACATTGAGACAATAAGATTTGAATCTCAAGATGATTCCACTATTCTATCCAATGCATTTTCTTTCGATGAAAGAGAAATATGATAAGAGGGTTGACTAGAGAGGCCTGTCTTTATATTTTTCAAATATAAGTACAGTGCCAGCTTCCAAATTGTCCAAATCTTATTGACTGCCCAGTCATCTATAGCGAGTCAACGCCGTAGTGCATGGTAGTCGTCATTAAACAGTTGGTTTTTTCACGCATTGAGACAATAAAATTTGAATGGTTCCTCTATTCAATATTAATTCTAGACTTGAGGGTTAACTCGAGAGGTGTATCTTTATATTTTTGATAAATTATCGAATCATATAATTGAATTTTCAAATATTTAAATCTACTAACTAAATTTTAAAATTATTAAACCATGTATATCATTTTTATTTTGCCCCTCTTGTTCCTAATTGATTAATAAATCTATCAATTTATTGAGAATAATTTTATGACTCTAAATTTTAAAATTTGATTTATTTTAAAAAATTATTTCTCGATCAAATTGATATTTGAAGGCATGAATATAATCAGGAGAATTAGATGAATACATAATACTTGGTTCCATATAATTTCGAGTTCTCTAAATTCATCAGTCGATTTCGGCTAATATCGACTAATGGACCTAAAGAATTCGAAATGACATGGAACCGAGTCATATGTGTTCGTCTAGGTCTTCGTCTTCTTATTATATTCATACCCTTAGACATTAATTCGATCTAATATATTAAAAATAATAATTTTTTAAACACGAATATGTCCAAAAAATCTGCTTCGTGTTAAAAAAATTACTATTCTTAATATATTTGATCAAATTAATATTTAAGAGCATTGATATAATTAGAAAAGTTTGATAAGCATATATAATTTAATTTCACGTTATTTCAAGCTTTTTAGATTTATCAGTCAATTTTAATCGATTTCGATCAAAATTAAATCTACAGAGATCATGAAATTAAATCTGATATATTTATCTAATTTTTTTAATTATATTTATATTCTCAAATATTAATTTAACTTAAAACACTCATTTTTTAAACATAAATATATTTTTAAAAAAATCCATTCGTGTTCACTTATGGTCGCCGAACAAGGTGGAGTAGGTGAGGTGATTAGGCTTGACAACTTGGGTAGACCGGATGGATATATATGGACGCGCAGTGCATTACTGTGTATCACTTGGAATTACTTATATATGTTATTTATATATTTTTTACAAATAAAACATAAACAAAAATATAATTATCTGGTCATTCCATGAACTATTAATTAAAGAGCACATGCCATTACCAGAAATGTCGCGTCCTTCTCGCCTCGTATTTCTCGAATCACGTCTTTCTCATTTTATCAGTGTATTCTTCTATAATTTCTCATCCCTCGGATACACCGAACCCATCGACTCGCTTCCTGTGTCATTCTTCTCGTCCGCTGCGTCTTCCGCTCGATTTCTTGGGTTCCTAAGTTCCTGCACATTTAGACACAAAGATCAAATAACACAGGATGTAATCTAACTCAGTTGATTACATCAAAACTACCTCAAGGTACTTACAATCTCCTCCTTTTTAATATGCATCAACTCGAGTTCAAGTTAGGATAAACAAAACATTAGGTTATAACAGTTAACTATAAAACAAAAATATTACGATCGAGTAAAAAAAAAAAAAATTGTAATTAATTCCCCCTTAACATTAATTCTCTCCCTTAACATTAATTCTCCCCCTTTGATCACATAAAAATTAGGAGAAAATATTAAATATTAGGAAAAAAACTTGAAAAAAATTTAATTGAGGATTTATACACGAGATAGACATTTGTGTAATTTTACCACAATTATTTCTACGAAAAATAATTTTAATAATTAAAATATAATTTTTTCAAAAATAATTTAAAAATTATTTTTAACTTTGGAAATTTTTTGAAATTTCTTGTCAGTATTTAGAATAATCAATCTAATTCTAGAAAAAAAAATCACGAGAAAAATATTTTTCTTTATAGAGGAAAGTATTTTTCTTTTATAAATTGAAGATTTTTTAAGATAATAAATTAAAATTAGGATTTGATAGTGAAAAATCTTGTAAATTTTTCAGAACATTTAAACTTTAACGATTATTCAAAAAAAAATCAAAATTTTCAAAAATAAATCTCCAAAAATTTGTAATTTTAAAAATGTAATTTTTATTTTAAAAAAATTATAAAAATTTATGCAACGGTCAAAAAAAAATTTGAAATTTTTTTTAGTAATAGTAAACATGAAATTCTATCACAAAAAAATATAACATGAAAATTACTCAGACAGAAAGATGACGAAGATAATTTTACAAATAAAATGTTAATAAATCAAATATTTTTATTTTTTAGCATGCATATAAAAATAAATTAATAGGTTAGAACGGATTTTAGAATCCAAAATAAATTTTTACCTACTGGATTTATCAAATATTTTCTAGAAATATCAAAATATGATATTTTTTAATTTGGCCCTTATGATTTTTCAAATACCAATTTAGTTTCTATAATTTCTAAAATTTAAAAAAATATTTGAACATGCAGAATTGTTTTTTAATATTTTTATTTGATCTTTCAATTTTGTATTTTCAAATTTAAGTTTATCAAAATCAGGTAGTGGATATGTATTTGCTAAATTAATTCTTAATTTAATATTATCCTTTTTTAATGCCACATACCTGGTTCTTAATTTATACATGAATTTAGATATCATTTTTATGTCTTTATATAACTAGTCAGGGGTAGAAGACATACCTCACTTATCGTGTCGGATTCGTAGTTAGACGCTCCTCTTTCATTGTTGCTTTTTTCGGAAATATCTCCCCCTTCATCGATTGAAACATCCTACAACTTAACATCTTTTTTTTTGCAGAAAGTAAGCATGCCACAAAATAGCCAAAATTTCGTAATATACATAACTCGATACCAAAGTCATGCATTCCCAACAAAATCAAATAAGAATCCAGTATGAACATCATAATGGTAAATAAATATCAAAATAATCAGAATGTACAACCAACCAATAAAGGAACCTAAACTATCTAACAAAGCAATACACTCTCAACTCAGTAAAGAAAATCTAACATCATAATGTAGAAAATTAACATAAACTAGAAACAGGACATCGGGTACATCGGGTGTGCACTGCCTGATGCGAGCAAGTTCATCCATCAAGCCCCTCCGTCTCCTCATTACCTACACCATATGGATCTATTGAGTCTAAAGACCCAGCAAGTTCAACATTTATAATAATAAATAAATAAATATACATTCACATGTTTAATATATTGTTGAGTAAATACCTTAACGATTTTTTTAAACTTCAACTTTAATTCAATAACATCAGACGTTAGCATTCAACATCAACCTTATACATTAGAATTTTTAAGTGTGTTTCGGTCATTGAAGGTGGTCGCTTTTATACCTCCACCTCGGTTCGTTTAACCAGACATTTATCTTAATACTAGGTTTAGTAGTGTGCACTAGTATTCTCTAAGCCGGATTCCACAATCTTTTTTTCTCTGTTTGATAAGAATTTTGGTATTCTCTAAGTCGGACTCCTTACTCGTTTTCTCTGCTTTGGTAAGAATTCCGGTATCTTTTAAGCTGGACTCCTTACCCGTTTTCTCTATTTCGATAAAAATTTCGATATCCTCTAAACTGGACTCCTTACCCTCCTTGTTAATCCATTAATTAAATCAACTCTTTAAGTGATAACTCATTTAATTAATACTATCATTAATTAATTAATCAAATATATAAATTTATAAATAATTAGATATACCAATTTATCAATTAGTTTATAGGTCAAATTATTGATAGATTAATTAATCTATTAATTAAATTATTAATAAATTTATTGATTTAATCTGATCATCCAACCTATTAATGAATTAATTATAGTATAATGAATTAATCGCTAATTAAATCAATTAGTTAACTTAGTTCATCATTAATTGATTAATTAATAAATTTTAAATTAACAATCAAATCCTAATTAATTAATTAATTTATCTAACTTTTATCTTAATTATTCAATCAACCTTAGTAAATCAAATATCAATTAATATATCTTATTTAATTATCTAATAAATTAATTAAACAGATCATTAACCACATTAAAAATAGATTAATTCATAGATTACTTTAATTAATTGATTAAAGAGACATAAACTAACTAATTAGAATTTAATTACTCAATTAATCTAATTAAATAAATCAGTAAATATGAATTAGTAAAACAAGAAGGTCATTTAATTAGTCAATTAATTTATCATAATCGTCATTATCTAACCCTCTCGATCATTTATTAATTAATCAATTCATAATAGTAAATTAAACACCAATTAATCTGCTTAATTAATTCTCAAATCAATTAAGGAAGGATTCCATTAACAATAATCCAATATCAACTATCATTAAATCAAGGATTATTTAATGGTAATTAAACTTAATTAAACTCGTAAGAGATTAACAAATACAAGAAATATAGTCCATATCGAAAGGTTGATAAAACTTCGTCGGATCATCACAAAATGAGGGAAATAAAAGAATCATATTCGTTACTAATAAAACATACGTCGAACATCAAAACATATATAATATGGTTCATATAGTGCAGGAGACAAATGTTAGAAATCTTGCCTTGGCGCTTTATTAGGAAAAATATGGATTGAGGCGTAGGAGAGCGATGGGACACAATCCGACCGCCTCCTTCTTCAATTTTTTCCAATAGTTTCTCTAAGATAAAGGGGCGGCACCACCAAGGTTGAAGAAAAACCCTAAAATTCTTCTTCCCCCTCCCTCTTTTCTTTATGACCGAACCCCTTCCCCTCTCTCTTTTCTTTTCCCAACCAAACCCCCTTAATAACCCCATTTATATATATATATATATATATAAAATATTAGCGTACATTTGTTTGTTGCAAATTTGGCTCGACCCATAAATTCATTAATTAAAATATTAATTAATCAAGCCCACTATTATATAATTCCTCCTAAATAAATAAATTCCCCCATGCAACTTACATAAACTAGGTTGGACCCCACATCGATGCTCTTCTCTTTGTGATTGGCTATTAGTGCTAGTCCAGCATATTCTTCAGCCTCGGATGCTTCTGAGGAAGAGTCATCCCATGTAGCTTTAAGGTTTCGATGCTTGACTTTACTTGGCTCTTTCTCCTTTTCTTTTTCTGTCTTTTAATCTGGGGCAGTTGTCTTTGATGTGCTCTTCTTTATTGTAGTTATAGCATTTTACCATCCGTTTCCTTCAGAAAAATTTCTTGGCCTACGATTTATTAAAATTATTAGTTTTAAAAAATATATTTAATTTTCTTATCATATAAGCTTCTTCTTCGTCATCAGATGAAGATTTTGAGTCTGGTTCGATCTTGTTGGTTTTTAGTACTAGATTCTGATCTGGTTCTTTTGGTTTTTAGTACTAGATTCTGGTCTGGTTCTTTTTCTTTTCGTCCTGCACATTGAGACTCGTGTAATTCTAAAGTAGAGAATAATTCTTCTAAGGTACATATCTTTATGTTCTTGGAGACATAGTAGGAGTCAATGATGAATGCCCAATCTTGTGTTCTCGGGAATGCGTTTAAAGCATACCTTAGCGAATCCTGATTCGATACTGTTTCTCCTAGGTTGGTGAGTTCGATGATCAGCTCCTTGATCTTTGCATGTACATGGGCCACCTTTTCTCCTTTTTCATCCGGAGGTTCGTTAGTTGATTTCTGAGCAGGTCTCATCTTACTAGTTTGGTCTCCGAGGTTCTTTCATGGAGCTCCAAAAACTTTTTCCAGAGTTCTTTGGCCGAACTGTATGCACTAATCCTGTTGACTTTCTGGGATGGTAGAACGCCTAGCAGATGGAACTCTGTCTTTCCGTTAGCCACGAAGTATGTCTGCAGCTTTTTGGTCCAGAGATATTCTTCTTTATCTTTTCCCTCCTCATCTTTTGGTGCTTCAAAATCGTATTTAATTATTAACAATATATCAAAATCTATTTTAAAAAATATCTCCATACAACGCTTCCATAGCTAGAACTCTCCCTCAAACTTAGGTGGATGAATGTTTGATCCGGCCATCTTCTTGTTGCTTTAGTCGGCAGTTAGTTCTTCTAAGGCGTTCTAGCTCTGATACCAATTTGTAGGATCATGTTGGACCGGCTAGAGGGGATGAATAACCCTGCAAATAGAATTTAGACTTTCTCTGGCTTCTTACTAAACAAGGACACACACTTTAGTTAAATAAAAGTAAATAACATCAGAAGAAAAGAGGCTCAAGAATTTACTTAGTTACAACCTAGTTGGTTGTTAATCCAATACAATGAAACACACTAAAAATCTCCTTCGTTGAAGGCGGAGTAGTCTCTTACAGACTTTGAAGCGTAGACTTAGAAAATTACAAAACAAGTGGAAAGAATAAAGTGTGATGTCCAAAACTAGAGGACATAGTCTCTATTTATAGCAAAATGATCAAGGTGACCGTTTTGATGACGTGACAGTCATGAGAGCGCCTCCAATGAATCGAAACTGATCCATTGGTGATCTAACAGCGCTGGGGGCGCTTCCAAGTGTTAGGAGTGCCTCGGTTGAGCTGACTCGACTTCTAGATCTTATCTGTTGCATTTTGGACGATTGGGGGCGCCTCCATCGCTCTGAATCGCCTCCATCCAATTAGCGGGTAAGGCACTTCCAAACTTTGAGGGCGCCTCCAAGCGTTGAGAGCGCTTCCGGTTGACATCAAATCTACCTTCTCCAAACTCTACTCTTTCGTGTGATTGCATATTCACAAAAATCTAAATAACTTAGATTGATCGGTAGATTTTAATCAAAACTCAATAATAGACTCAGAGAACTTCGATTGTATTAATCAAAACTCAATGATAGACTTAGAGAGTTTTAATTATACTCATTTCACGTTCTGTAAGTTTCTGAAGTGTCAAAAATTTCAAATATATCCTCCTTTACTATTCAGACTTTCCTAATATTGCTAAGGAGAAAAAAGTCTTTCGAATCTTCGAAAAGACCTTAAACGATATTTTTGGATTCAAAATTAGATAATTTTGGGTTATCTCATAATTAATCATAGATACCTGAATGAACTTCATTTTGACTCCTGAAACGCCCCAAAATTCATTTCGAGTCAAAAGTTAATAGCCTCTACCAGACAAAATTGTTAGGACCCATGCGAGCTAAAGGAGTCTTTGATAATTACAAAGATATCTGAAATTAAATTTATATTTTCCACAAAACATCTATATTTAAGTATAAAATCACATTAAATGCAATAAAAAGCACCTACAAACAGAAACATCACCAAACTTAAGGGGTGAAATCATCAGTCATTGTCGGATCGGACCTTTTCCGAGTGTAATTGCTCAACGCATTCAGATGACCGAGAGCCTGTGCGCCAGAAGAGTAGATCAATCCCTCGGTGGGCTTTGGGGGGAGAATATTTTTCCACTAGGATCAGAAGGAACTGCATCTGATGCCTTACTTATAGAAGTTTCACCGTCATCAATCACATGGTCAGTATAGGTTTTGTTATTGACAGAAGTTTCTGAATGGGAACTTTCTGCAGAGGAAGTAGAGAGATTGGCAGGATTGAATTGCTTGTATATTTCTGGAGTCTGAGCTATCATGGAAGAAGGATTTTGAATGGCACCCCGGAGTAGAAGGGTAGTTCCCTGTGCAAAATGACGAACTGATGTAAATCAGAAACTCTTACATGTGAAAGGATTTCAATGAACTATTTTAAAATTTGGTTTTATACCACTTTTGCTATGTGATCAATTGCTTTGATGTATTGCTCAGCAAATCTAAAGCTTGCTGCCTGAAGACAAACAAAGCCCGTTTTTAAAATCCAGATGAATGACCAAATTCAAATTATAAGAACTTAAGTGACACGATGTTTGGCCCAATCTGAATGTGATGAGGCGGAAAGACCATCTCACCTCTGCACCACCCTTAGCTTTGATGGCTTCTGACAATATCTTGAGACCTTGAGCAGTTGCCT
>JBBUKS010000044.1:55053-66498 GCA_038050645.1 Hedychium gardnerianum
ACTAACTCAATTTGATCACCATCAATCGACTATTAAACCTAATCTATTGATTGATAGGTAACTAGTCGAGTTTCTAGTCGATTTTTGAACCTTTTGTTAACTGCTACAATATCATCAATAGACTACTAAAGCTCATCAATTAATTGATAGATAACTAGTCAAGTTTCTAACCAATTTATGAACTTTCTGTTCACTGCTACGGTGTTAATAGTTGATTAATCGAACTTATCAATCGATTGGTATTAAAACAAAAATATTGTAGCAAAAATCCTAAACCCCGACACTATAGCAAACCTCGTTAGTGTAGAAATCATAGTTACTGTAGCAACCCTTATCACTATAGCAACCCTAGTTACTGTAGCAAATCCTAAAAAAACTCAAACTCCAAATTCGAAGTTTAGAGTCCATCGGTCAATTGATAAACCCTATCAATCAACTGATACTCTTGTTTTAGCCTTGTCAAAGTTGAATTCTCGTCTTGCTTCCAATTGATCACAACCTATTAGGACTTCCTTTATCTAGCATTCAATCAACCATGACTTGCCACGACTTTTCGTTACCTAGCATCTTGTTCATCTTGACCTGTCGAGACTTCACGGGCCTAGCCTCCGATCACCTTTGACATACCAAGACTTCTCCAATGTCAAACATCCGGTCTTCCTTAACCTATTTGAACTTCCACACTCACCAAATATTAGATCATTCATGACTTGTTAGGACTTTCCATACTTGTGTAACATCTAGTCCTCCTTAACCTGTTAAGGCTTTCATCCACATGTCAATTGTTCAATCCTTTATGACCCAATTGGACTTTGTCACTTATGCCTAGTGTACGGACCTCCATGACTCACTTGGACTTCACCCCCTACTTCTAACCATCATGTGTCTGGTCAACCATGATCTACTTGAACTTTTCTCTTACTAACTCTCTGTTGGACCTCTGATTGCTAAGTGTTCGATCAACCACTGACCCACTTGGACTTCTCTACCATCAAGTATCCGATCAATTTTGACCTACTTAACGTCACACTCAATCCAACTAACATATTGATCAAACATTGAAACTTAACTCGAGTCAACTCGAGCTTAGTCAATTGAACATTGTCAACCTTCACTAGAGATCGATTACACCAACATTTCTAACTTGCTGGAACTTTATCTTGCTAAATATCTAGTTCTTGATCTACTTAGGCATTCCATATGTCAAGTATCCAATCCTTGTGAGCCTACTTGCACTTCGATTGTTACTTCTGCAACATATGTCAAGCTTTTCTATACCTACACACTTGGTGTTGGGTAGCCCGATGCGAGTGCGTGCTAAAACGCGTTTCGTAAACATGCAGTGGAAGTATAAATAAATCTCATTATTCCATCACACGTATCACACGCACACGTATAACTTTTATTCTAGTTATACTTGATGAATCACGTAGAGTGAGAATGACATCAATCGAGCGACGCTATGAAGCCTCGCTTTTATTCGTATCTACGTCGAGAACTCCTTAAGACAACTTCGCTAAGTCTGAGCTGTATCTCTGCTTTGGTACTAGCTGAAGTGGGGAGACGAAATGATTCAAGAGAAGGATCTTGGCTCGGTTCATGTCCAGCGGCCAAAGCAACCCGATGACACAAATCGACCGACGAACAACCTTCACAAGGTTGTTGTCCGGCGGCGCTAGAACCACTGCAAGTGGCTATGGGCCAGTGGCAAGGAAGTCCCCTGGCTAATGGATGGTCGACGGAGGAAGGACGGGCACTTGGCGGCACTCGGAGAGCTCCGACAATCACAGGGCAGCACCCGCGCGTAGGGAACAACGCTGGTGTATGTGGGGCAACAGGGCGGCTGGCCGGAGGGCATTGTTCTGGCATCCTCTTAGTCGGCCAGAGGCTGCGGGCTGGAGCAGGGAGGCAGGCCGGCGTCCGATGGGCAGTAGTGGCAGCCTAGGGCGGCGGCGGTTTCTCCTTGGGTGGCAGCGACAAGGAGAGGAGAGGAGGAGAAGAGGTTTTTGGGAAAATCTAACAATTAAGTTTAATCCAAAACTCCTATTACTTTTTCTCCATATGGGAGGGTATTTATAACCTCTTCTCAATGACTTGAGGAACAAGTCATCTCCCAAGCCCAAAGCCTAATAGTAACCCGATCCATTACCATCAAGTCATGGTTTGGCTCAAGACCAAACCACTGCTATAAGAAAAAAGCTCATACACAACACTTAAAAGATAATATTTTTTTGTAAAAACGTTATTTTTTTTACAACACTTTTAGTGAAAATCATTATCTATTTTTTTTTTCTTATCAAAGATAATGCTTTTTCAAATAATCGTTGTCTATTAGTATTTTTTTTCTTTGGTCAAAGACAATACTTTTTGAAAAATATTGTATGTGAGCGTCTTTTTTAGTATCGACAGACATCAATAAAATTTTGGTGATAAACTTTATTGTTAATTAATTTGATTATTTTAGACTTTATAGGTTAAAAAATGCAAGTTTCATTTCTAATTTCAAGTGATAATTTATTTGTAATATTTATTTAATAAAATAATAAATTTCAAAATAAAATTTATAATTTTTAAGTATTAAAATGATACATTTGAATCGATTAAAATATACTTTTTCCTTCCGTAATAAATTGATAAGAGCATAAAGAAGTCCGGCAACAGAGCTACAGGCCGGCAGCCGCTGGCTAACGCCGGAGCGGCCGGCCTCGAGGAGGTCCTTCGGGAGCGTCTGCAGCAGAAACGTCGATTGGATGCGGAATCGCGGCCAAGCGACGCACGGAGGAGCGGTGGGAAGCAATAGGAGAGGCTGGAGAGGGAGCGGGTGATGCCGGAGACAGCGCGGAGGGAGCAGGAGGAGCAGAGAAGGGCGAGGGAGCTGGCGAAGAAACCGTCTTTGTGTTTAATGGCTCTCCACCACCGCCACACCGCCTCCTCTTCCACCGCCGCCGCTGCCACCACCATTTGTTGCGATAACGGCGTAGGTGCCCGCGGCAACGCTTTCCACTTCACCCAGCTCATCAACAAGCTCTGCTGCAGCGGTGCCACATCCAAGGCCTGGGATTTCTTTCATGCGGAAAAGAAGTCGACCCCAACCTACTGGGCCTACTCATTAGGCTTCGGCTTCGCTTTGCCTGTTGGAGTTCGATCCTCGCTCGTTCCAGCTTTCTCATCTCCTGCTGATCACGATCCAATGGTGAATCAAGGCGAGGCTTCCACCTCCGATCCATGAGTTCTCTTCCTTGTGGATGTCAGATTGTTTCTTTAGGGTTGGATCCGGGGTTCTGATTTTAATTTTTCATGTGTTCTATTTTTGTCAAATTTGGGTGGATGCCTCTGCAGCAAGGGAAAGAAGGATTTTAGCATGGCGATTCTCGAGAAGAAGGCATAATTCCGTGGTTGCCTTGCACCCTGAAACAATGGAGAAGCTCCAGCTCTTTCGTGGAGATACCATATTGTTGAAGGTATCCATTGCTGCCTTATTTTGATCTGTGCTTTCTAGAACTTATGGATCTTTAAGCTTTGGTGGAAGTCTGTTGAATTTGTAGTGCTGGAAATCTTTGTCGGCTTGTTCATTTTTTGCGTGTTTTTGGCACTTTAGGGGTTCTACTACTGTAGTGAAACTTTTGTTTTGTTTTTTGCTTTTTGTTTTTTTATCAGAGTCTATTTGGAAACTGAATTTTTCTTAATTAGTTGAAAGAAAATTTCTATTCAAATATATATGTTTACTCAACTCTGCTTTTTTGATGTTCAATTTTGAAGTTAGAAAAGGAAATAATTTTTGAAACAAAGTAGCGTATGTTTCTATGATCTCGGTTATAGTTCTATGTACAATTTGGACAAATATTTTTACATTCATTTGGTACATCTGTATATAGGGTAAGAAAAAGAGGGATACTATCTGTGTTGCACTTGCTGATGATACATGTGATGAGCCAAAAATCAGGATGAATAAAGTTGTTGTTGAAAAAACCCCCAACAGTTGTCAGATCAAACCTTAGGATGAGGATTGGGGATGATGTCTCATACACCAATGCGAAGATGTCAAGTATGGGAAGCGTGTTCATTTACTGCCAATTGATGACACAATTGAAGGAGTTACAAGAAACCTGTTTGATGCATATTTGAAACGTGAGTTATGCTGAATATTTTCATAATTGGATTTAGGTGCTTCTTGGCTTTAATTGCTGATAATGAATAACACCATCAAGCTTATTACATCTTTTGGTGAGTCTTCTGAATTCTTTTTCTTGCAATGCGACACTCAGATTCATCCTTTATGTGATTGGACTTCATATGTCAGTTTAATGTAGTTACTTAGAATGTCAATTTGTTCATAAAATGGATAATTTTATACCAGTGAGGTTGTAACTTGTATGATCTAGAGCTACTTCTTTCTCTATATAACACTTGATTCTGATGATATCCTGTTGGTTTGTTTGCAATTCAGCAGTTCCTTGTTAATTTAAATCTTATATCTGCACTCAACAGTGTAATCATAATTCTCTTCAATTTGAAGGAGAACTTCTTGAATAAATAATAATCTAACATTCTTATTCAGTATCTACTGCAATCTACCTTTTGTGGACAGTTTATATTGAATGCAATATTTCATGATCAATTTATTAAAGAGTTTCATTTAGTGGCTACTCAAGCTATTTGTTATCTCTTTTTAGGGAAATTCTAATTTATTAGTTGAAATTAATAATTTAACTATATCTACCTTGTTATGTGAATGTGATCATTCATTTATCCTTTTTGAGTTTAAGTGAAGTATACCAGTCAAAATGAGATGTAATAGTTTCTTTTATGTTGCTTTTATTTACCTCCTAGCTAGCATCAGTGATTTGGATAGTTTCACCTTGTTTAATTTATGCATTTGAAATATTCTTTCGAGCTATCAACAACTATGCAGTTGATAATTGTTCTCACTGTTCTGTACTTTACATTTCATCTACAGTCTCATTCTTTTGTCTACACTAGGGTTTGTTATAGAGTTATAGCTGATCACATGTTGTTCAATGCTCAATTAAATGACCATTCCAGCTTTTCTTTGAAATATTCTTTTAATCTAGATGGACTCAATAATCACATGAGACTGTTGATCTCCTTCACCAATACAGTTATGTTCAACTTTTGTTGGTCCTGAAATAGATTGACGGAAATGTTGAGGACGAATATTTTATCTTTTTGCCACCATATTCAACTTTTGTTGTTAACAAATCTTCTTTACAATCTTTCGTTTCTCTGTATTTCCAGCCATTTATGTGTTACACTGCTTTTGTATTTTGGAACATTATTTACTTATTGACATGGGTTATCTAATCGGAACCATGTATTATTGTGACACTTATAGCTTGTTAATATGTTTCTGAATATTCTCTGTGTCACTAATTAGTGTTGCATTTCTTTGTTTATTTATTGAACTAATCTGCCGTGGCTGATATTTTTTTTTTTTAATGTTATTTCATGTTTTACTTGATTTTTTCAAGAAAATTACCTAGAAGGCTAGTTCTTAGGTTGGCTTTTTCTTGCCCTAAGAATTAGCCTTCTAGTTCTTAGGTTGGTTTTTTCTCGTCGGTCCTTCAATGAATAATCAAAGAATTTAAAATTTGAATTTTAGTTATGATGATGTTATTCAACTTGGTTAATCATTTTAGAATTTTTCCTCCAATGAGAAATAGACTTAAGAATGTTGATCATTTGGATGAATCTTTATTAGCGCTTTCTGATTTATTTTGATTGTCAGTAAGAAATTTTCATGAAATCAAATCGATCATGAAAGGATTGGTTGCCTATATAAGGGGAGGTCCCCAAGGATTTAGGGCATCATCTTGAGACATCTCTTGGTTCCCCATTAAACCAAAAGAATTCGGCGCCGTCAATCCTAAGCCCCTTGAAAGACCTTCCCCTTTTGCTTCCGCTTCTTCTTCTTCTTCCTCCTCAGGGGATCTCTTTGGACGACGCTAAAGACAAGGACTATGGCTCTACAATTAGATTCTTTGTCGTTTTCCGTTTATGTATTCATTATGTTATTATGTCATGTTTAATTGATGAAACTAGATCCACACTCATGTTCTTGTTTTTTCTAATCAAATTTTTATTTCGGATATTTAAAATTCATGCAACTTAGGATTTTCAAAGAAGTAACAGAAATAAATTCATGAATTGGTGGTTATGGATCCAAAGGGTATGCTGTTTTGTTTTCTTCTTCTATGCATATCCTCTATTTGTTAACTTCTATTAGAACTTGGGGCATTCCATACACCAATTAATGTTATCAGATATGTTAAGCTAAACCTGTAGCAATTATGTAGTATCCTAGGTTCAAATTATATCATATAATGTTTTATGTGTCGTTCATTCTTGTTGCTATTGTCTTTGTAATATCATAGTTGCTTTATGTAGCATAATGAAAATATATTTGTAAGAATTTTAAGAGAAATCCTTGGTTGCAATGGTTTCTTTTAGAGAGTTTTCTTTGCTTTCTGACCTCCCTGGTTGATAGATGATATGCACATAGCAATCAACTAATTAAGGGAGTTAAATATATGGGGTGAAAATCAAAGTTGTACATTTTCCCTAGTTTTCATTTCATGGGAGTAAATGATAATTTTGATTTGAAAAATTGCTAACTAATATTTGTTTTATTGTTAGGCATAGTGACATTATATTAAAACAAAGTGGTATATATTGTGACTATGTATTTAGGTGTCAATTGATAGTTCTTATTATTTGGATTGTGACTAATTATATTATCTTTTCAATTTCATTAGGGTAATTTAAAATAAAGTAATAGTGTTGAATGTGGATATTGTAATGTGGTACATGAAAGAGGTAATATTAGATGAAAATCCACAGTTGGAGAAGAAGACGAATTTCTTCTTTATGAAATATTGAGTCTTTTATATTGAGCCTCAAACTTCTGTTAATGTTTCACTTTGCAGTATCAATCAAAAACCAACATTGCAATCAATCTCAGTATGATGAAGTAAGAAGTGAATAGAGCAAATTCATCTACTCCTATGTGGGTGTCTAAGGGTCATGAATACTCTTTTTTGGGTTGTAATTAGAGATTTGTGGATACTCTTTTGGGTGAAGTTGGTCAAATATGTCTTTTGTGAAAATACTTTTGGATTGTATTTGATAGATATTTATTGTATATTTGTTTAATTTTGGTAGTGAAAAATATTTTTTTAATTAAAATTATATTGCAGTAAAATATGATCAATTACTTCTATAATACAAATAAATGATGGAGTAATACAATACAAAAGACTTCGATAAATTTAAATAGTAGCGTAGTTAAAGAAAATATTTACTTCGTCATAGTGAAGTCGTATAAATACAAAAACCGTGAAGTTGTATAAATAACTTACTTTGTTAATCAGTTTAACTTGTGAAGTCATGATCAACTATTTCAGTACTTTATAGAATCGATTAAGTAACAAAGTCTTTTTACTTCGAAATCGGTCCAATTTTAAATCGGTTTTAGATCGGACAAAGGCTTCGGTACTTTTGTAGCGAAATAATAAATTGACCCTTTTACTTTCTATACTTTGATAATTATATATTTATTACTTCGTTGGATATGCGAAATCTATCAACTATTTTCACATAGTGCGAACTTGTTATTCTTTCAAGAAGCTTATCCACCTTTAGAATTTTATGAAATTAAGACTATTATCTGAGAAAATCGTCTGCATAATTATATTCTGATTCGATCGTTTATGCTCATGCGTTCAAAATACTGAATCGCTCACTTTATTTGCTGTGGATATAATGATGATTGTGATTCTCCATAGTATCATAAAAAATGACAATGATCTGTACTTTTGTATACCACTTGTTATTATTGTCTTTCTTATTTATGTCTCAAAGAATGATATTTATATGTCTTGCTTATTTATAATATAAATTGCATGCCCGCACGATTACTATTTCTCTGATTTATACCTTTGCACTAATTCAATTTATTTGACGATTCCATATTTATTTGAAATGTGGGGGAAAAAAATAGAGTTTGCTTTTCTAAAACCTTGAATAGGCTTAAATATGATTGTGATTCTAATTCATCGAATTTGGCAAAAAGATCATTCTAGCTGTCCATAATTATTCCACACGAAGAGAGTAACGAAGAGAGTAAATTAAAAAATCAAAGTGAATCTTCTTACGTATTTATAATTTTTGTTGGGATATAATTTTTATTTGAATTTGGTAAATTTTTCACATAATGATTAATTCAATCATGTCTTGAGGTGTGATTTTAACTCATTTAAAAAAAATAATATATTTTTTTAGAAGAATTGATTAAAGGAGGTTCATTGTAATTAACAAGTCTATTGGTTGATTAAAGGAGCACATAGAAATTAAAGGAGTATATATATTCAGCTCTTGTATTCTGATTAATTTTAGTGGTGGACAGTTTGACTTCTGGTATCAATTGGAGTGTTGTGCTTTTATATATCCAACTCTTGCGATCCAATTCCACTCTTGTGATCAGGTGGACGATTTGGCCCTATAGATCGACCATCAAGCATCCGATAAATCTGATATGTAGCGGCAGTCTGGCAGTGGGAGTGACGAACGCGTCGTGTTGGATCTCATTAACATCGCTCATGATCCAATCCGGATCATGTTTGTGGTTTTGTTGTAGATAACATAATCCGGATCATTCTGAGCAAGCACATGATATTTAGATCAGAACACAGAACACAGCATGATACATCTATCAAGATAACTTCCCAGAACAGCGGGATCCATTTATCTACAGCACAGAGATAATTAACTTTCCAGAACAGCAGAATACACACGCTACTCTAACGGGTTTGATCTTTCCGGATCGGATCGGATGCCTCCGTGATCACCCCGATCCGTAGGCGTTTGCGCTGCGTCGAGACGCGGAGTTTCCGCCGTCGCCCCCGCCCCCGCGACTTCTGCCGTTCTGGTCGCGGTTTCCGGCCACTGAGCCCATCAGGGAGTCCTTCCAATCCCTAACGATCTCTTTCTTGATGTTTCCCCTCTTGGGGTTCGGATTCCCCGTCGGCCTACTTTCCTGCTCGCTGGAGCTCCTGCAGCTGCCGTCCATTCTTCCAGGGAGGTGAGTTCTTGAAAGAGTGAAAGTGAATATATATAGAAGGGAATTAGGGATGTGGTAGGGTGCCGGACTATTTTAAGCAAAAGGAAGAAAGGTGACGTCACTGTCAACGCAACCAAGCTAACGTCACATGAGGCAATAAGTGACAAAATTCTAGTGTTAGTTGAGTTGGTTTTAGATCTCGAAACCTAAAATAAAATTTGATTAATTAAGTTGAATAACGTCGCATTTAAATGATTAATTTAATTTTATAAAAAAAAATTATAAATTTTATTTGAGACCGAGCATGCGCCGAAAGACGGCACTCAACTGTCGCGAACTGGATAAGGAGGACGTAAAGTAGTGGAGATAAAGAAACAGTTGGAATATAATGGTTTTCTTGGTCGCCAAGGATTTCCATTCATTGGCTCTTTGATGCCTTTCGGTATCACATGAATAGAGGCATCGTTTCCTGTAGAATATCAAAAGACTAAATGGGTCGGATCGATGAACGAGCTGACAAAATGCACACCATCGATGATTTCACCATCAGCCAAGATCTTCCAACCAACAACATCTCGGTAGACTTATAGCTCGCGGTGTAGAGATGGCGATGCACTCGTCACTCCTATGCTTAAAGTTAAGTATGACCTAGTGAATCACTCGCTCTAGGTAGCATCGTTAAGATCTGTAACATTTGTACTCAAGTTTTAAGCATCTACCAAATATTACAAGGTTGTGCAGGATCCGATTTAGGAATTAGAGTTTGAGGGTGATTTGAACTTAATGAGATGGACGGGACTTTGGATGTGGAAAAAATGAACTTTAGTAAGCTAAATAAAAAACTTAAATAGGTAATGATTTTTTTTAGACTGGATTAGAGTACATGATAATCCTAAGCAAGATCTGTCTTTAAGTGTCAGTTTACAAGTGAAGAGGTTAATCAAATCGCACCTTCTCAAATTTGACTCTTTCTAAGTCATATATATCAAATATTTTTTTTTTTAAAAAAATTATCATTTAATTTTGAGGTCATATAATCAAGCCTTGTAATGACTTAGTTAATCACTAGCTCTACGTAACATTGCTAAGATTCATAACATTTGTACTAGAGCTTTAAACATCTACCAAATGCTATGAGATTATACATGGATCGCCAAGTGACGGTTTACAAGTGAAGAGGTTAATCAAATCACACATTCTCAAATTTAACTCTCTTGCTAGCTTTTATATATATATATATATGTTTGATATACATAAGCTAGCAAGAGAGTTAAATTTGAGAATGTCCAATTGACTACCTTTGAATCACATAAGAAAGATGAACTAATTTTCTCAAGTAATTTGTGAATTTATTTAAAGTTTATTTGTGTAATTACCCCTTTTAAATAATAAATCTGCTAAATATTTAAATACCCATTAATTATCTAAGTAAATATTGATTATATTATTTGCTTCCATTTCTAATAGGGATGATTCTATATAATATACTGAATCATCAACTCGTATGTTATTATTATATTAAAAAATTTAATATGAATTTTTTTTATACTAATATTATATTGAAATTCGGTATGATATTAATGTCATATCGTTTATAATAAAATTTCGATATTGATATGATATATCAAAAATTTCGATATAAATCTTATATCGATATTGAAAAATTCGGTACAATCTAATACCGTACCAAATTTTTTGGTATATTATAAAATCAATATATTTTGATATATTTTAATACAATAAATACAATATATTAAAATTTTAATATTTTTTCTTATTCTTAATTCTTAATTTCTATTGCAGCGACGAAAAAAAGGAAGGAACAATAAAAATCCATTATTCGCTGACATTACTCATAATTTTTTTTCTCTCTCCTACAAACCAAAATCGGCAAGAAACTGCAACAAACGAGAACACAAAAATCGAAGAAAATCCAAAGAAATCCGAGAACTGAATTCCAACTCGGCAACAAAACAAATTAAAATCATTTTTTTTTTTTGACAAATCATCCCAAATGACACCGCCCTGCTTGCTACTCTGTTTCCAACTTCTAGTAGCAAGGAAAAAAGAGAGAAACTATTATTATCCCTTCCCTTCAAAAACAGAGCCGAGCTTCAAAAAACATATACATACACACATGAATTCAGTCTCCGCCGAATTCTCCATGACTCATCGATCGTCGAAGCCGGAAGTATACCGCTCTTCGTCGCCAGAGAGGACTCCTCGGAGGTGAAGCCTGTTAAACGCAATGTAATACGATAACCAGAACAGAGTTATCGAAAGAACTGAACAGAACAGAATAATGCACTCAGCAGAATAAACAGATGAATAAAAGGATCGGAGTTAGGGTTATCTGGTTGAAGCGCCGG
>JBBUKS010000044.1:66598-131784 GCA_038050645.1 Hedychium gardnerianum
ATGAGATGCAATTTTAATAAAAATAAGTTGTTTCGAATTATTCAAATTATTAATCTAAAAATTCAAATGATCGCTATGTATATGAATTTAGGAAGTTTAACTAACCTTACAAAACATTTATAATACACAAGCATCATATTTTTGAAATTAGGGGAACTAGATAAGTTTTTTTTTTTTTTTGCATGAATTAAATATCTAACGAAATATTTTATATTTATTAAAAATTAATTTTAAAATTTATTAAAATAATCATCGTATCAATTCTAGATGATAAAATGTGAAACGTTCGTTTTCAAGCGTCTCCGTCAATTCGTTCCAGGATCAATACGGAAAAAATAAATCACGGGAAATAGTCTAGTTAGTCCGAATAATGATCAATATATGAAAGATAATAAAAATTTGATTATTAATCAGGATTTAATCCTCCCTCGTGGACTCATCATCAATCCTTGAGTCTTCTGTCGGTAGAGGAAGAGAGTCAATTGAGACTCAATGCACGAGCAACTTTGTTGGGCTTGTAGCCGAGGAAACGGGCGAGAGACATTTTGAATATCTTTATAAAAAAAATAAAAATTGAGCTCTTGTTGAAAGGGGTTGATTTTATTTTTACCGAGTACATTTCGGGGTATATGAAAAAAAAAATAGTTTCTTTTATTCTTCATAAATTATTTTTAATTAATATAATGCAAATAATTTAATTTGTAAAAACATTTTTAATGATATAATTATTGAATATTGATGCGTTACGTTTGTTAAATTTGTTTCGTTCTGGTCACAGACGATAAAAGAGAAGCTCAGCTGCGATTTATTACAGAATTTTGATGGATGAATCTTCATTCACCTTTCTCAATTTATCTAATTTATCTGGGCCGGACCGATTTATTTGGGCCGGACCGATCGCTCAGGTGGGATGTTATTGATTTTTTTTTTGTTGATAAAAGTGAACATTTTGATAGCGTTATTTGCATCCGGATCTAGATTTTGGCGAGGCGTAGCTTGGCGACGGGGATTATGGCAGCGATCGGCCGGCGGATAGGAGTGATGGCGGTGGCGGTGCTCGCGGTGGTGGTGGCTCTCCTTGTCCCGTCGGATGCTTCCGACGCCAAAAAGTTGGCTTTCGTCAAGAAGACCGTCAAGAAACACGAAATTGTCATATTCTCCAAGTCCTACTGCCCGTAAACTCGCCTCCCACTGTAAACCCTAATTTGTTTGATGAAGCTAATAGGTTTACCCTACGTGTGGTTGCATTTTTTTGACCTTTTGCACACAATGACTGTTATTTTGCTCATGAATGTTGCTATTTTTACTCAATTCCCTGTTCATTCGAGCTTTCTGCATGCTGATTTACTGGATCGATTATTCATGATCTAGGGCTTGCGATTGGGCTTAGTCGTCATCCCCTTGAATCTTTTATAGATGTCACAAATTAATTGGTTTTAGTACTTAAAAAAAAATATTGCCTTTAGATATTGCTTTACATATTAGCAGACATTCTTGATGGTTATTTGGTTTTGTCACAAATTAATTTGTTTAGTTGTTAGATTTTCCAACATGGGGAGTTAACTGCAGCTACTCATGAGTTAGGGCTGTTCGATTCTTTTCATGGGTGTGTACCTGCTGTACTTGATCTTATGTTATTCCTTGTTCAAATTAGATCTAGATGTCCATGTGCCTCTATATGGAAAATGACTATCAAACTTTGCTTGGTAGTTAAATATATTTACTGTAATAGCTTAATAACCCAAGTTCCCAAAGTTGGTTGACATTTGTAGATGAATAAAAGAAAGATTAATAACTTCCAAGCTTAGCAATTATTATTAAACCAATCATTAGATATAAGCTGTCTGGCCTAAGTTTAACAATTCTTCTTCCTTCGTTACACTATTATCCGTAATTGTTTGATGACGATTATCTGTTGTATGCTGTGGTTGTTTGGTCTTTGACTATTTGATTGTAGAATTTGATTGTTTTTTTTAACACAGATTTAGCTTGTCGGTTGAACTGTAATTTATTTCGAATATTCTATTTCTTACTCAATTTCCTATTCCTTTGAGCTTTCTATATGTTAATTGTCTTGGACGGTGATTTACGATCCAGGCCTTGCAATTGGGGTTAGTTATCATCCTCATTAAACTTTTGTACCCAGAAAATATGGTTTTAACATGCTTTGTAAGTGCGGTGCTGCAATGTAGTTTTCTTGTGTAATTCTAGGATCACAGTAGTTTAAACTACGATAACTTGGACTCAGTTCACCACTGATATGCTCTATTGTTAATATGTTGGTTGACAGGTATTGCAGAAGAGCTAAAGGTGTTTTTAAGGAACTGGAAACAGAACCTTATGTCGTTGAATTAGATCAAAGAGGTTTGCTCGTTGAACTTTCATTTCTTAACGTTAGATTTTGGCTAACATTTACTCTGTTATGGCTATTTGATAAATTAGGTATCTGTGAGATAGGAAGGTTCCTGCAGTTATATATAAGGGGAATGAGATGTGGATTCAAATATTATGCACTAAAATACACTGAAGGAATCCACACATTTATGTCTCAAGTCACCATGGGATTATCTAGATAAAAAGAATAAGCAAATGATGGGAAATTAAAGAATCTTCAAAATACAATAGCTCCTTTTGCATTTGGAACTCGTTTATTCTAAATCTCAAGAATCAACCAAAGCAAGATTTGTTGGTTATTTTTATTGAATAAACATATGTCAAATTTTTTTTCTTCACAATACTTCATGTCTCGTATACTTTCCAGCACAACAATAAGTTTGCTAGGCTCTTTCTTTTGGCACTTGGTTTATGTTATCTGAAGAATAAGTATCAATTTCTTTTCTTCTTTACAGTACTTCAAGTCTCATATACTTTCCAACACCATGATGAGTTTGCTACACTTTCTTTTCGCACTTGATTTGTGTATTTAAAGAGTAATTATCCGCTCTTGCATTGATGCCTTGAAAATATTAGCAAACCACAAATTTGAGCAACCCATAATTTTGTTCAAATTTCCACTTACTATTGTATCTATTAACAGATGATGGTCCTGAGATTCAAGATGCCTTGTCTGAGTTCGTTGGTAGGCGTACAGTGCCTCAAGTGTTCGTCCATGGAAAGCATTTAGGTGGCTCTGATGGTAAATATGCTCCTCTAGCTTTGTTTCAAACTTCTAACATAGGAATTGTCTTCTTATTCACATACGAATTGTTGTTCTTAATGCTTTTCAGATACTGTGGAAGCATACGAAAGTGGAAAGCTTCAAACTCTTCTAGGTATTGACACAAAAGAAGATCTTAAATGAGGTTACTATGAAATCTCCAAGTTACTATGCGAACAATGTCGAACTCTCAAGTGTATGCTCGATTATCTTGTAATCACAATAACAACCCTGATGGCTACAGCTTTATTTTTATGATCTATGGACAAGTTGCAGGGGGTGCAAACAGGTTGAGGTTGAGCTTGAAAAATTGTGTTCTTTTACCTAGTTCAATTATAGGTAAATTTGTTCTCATACTTAAGCTCAAACTCCAATTGTTAAATGAATCTTAATTTTGTCTTCTTGTGTGTTTGAATTGGATGCGCTATTGTTATCAATACTAATAAACCTAGACTAGAAGATTATATGTCTAAAATTGAGCACAAATCTTACTTGCTGTACAAAAAGGCTGCTGAGACATAAAATTGACTACATAATTATATAAAAAATTAAATATTAGAACTTGCTAATTGAGTAATCAACTTGTTAATCGAGTCCTAGCAATCACTGCTCTTTGAATGCCTATGAAAAGTCGGACATGTGCCAAAATATAAGAATAGTTGCGGTCAAGGGACTGCCTTCTTTTCAAAGTAACTTAACAATTTTGATTTTTGTTTTTGTAAAAAAAAAAGGATCCATCCTTATCCTTCCTCGGAGAGTCAATGCCCGAGTTGACTAATTTGGTCAATCGTCATCAATTCCATCCTAAATTCTCCATCAATTTTTATTATTTCCCCCAAACTCGATCCCCTAAATCCTCATTCCACATTCATAGTCAAACTTTGCGTAAAAAACCAAATGAAGTCCGTAGAAATTTAACCGCATTAAATCTCGAACATTAAAGTACTGAAACAGTGCACTGCGAAATCCGGGCGAGTAGTCAGGTTTCTGTCCTTTCTCATGTACGGGTCATTGTTCGGGTTAGCTAGATTAGTCCTCGTGATTTACCTCCTCCATGTTGGTCCTGGGACGGATTGATGGGGGCGCTGAAGACGAACATTTCGCTTTTTTATCACAATGAAACAGTGCGCTGCGAGATTCATTTAGAAAGAAAACTTCAATAAAAATAGAGTTTTTTTTTATATATAATTCTGTCTGGACTTTGAACTCAATTAATTTGGAGGCGGATGATCTTTCCTCCTGTTCGTCCGTCATCGGATAAATTCAGAAACACAAACGTATCCATACTCAATAGTTAATTTCTCAAATTTTTCATCCAAGAAGAACATGTCTGAATAGAATATTTTGTATTTAGGATGGGAATGCTATCGTGATATATACCACATCTGCCACCCATTTGAAAGGATGATGGGGCTTTAGGAAACTGCCACGAAGACTTTAATGAGGTGCGTTGACCTTTGATTCCACAGCTGACCGAGTAACTCACCTTCAAAAGCCCCAATGAAACATTCCAAACGCCTTTGCTTTTTCTCTGTATCGATCGAAGCTCCTCTCCCCCTTCCCCATCTTCTCTCCCCTTCAATCATCATGCAGGCAGACGAATGCGACACCAATCTTGCACTCTCAATAGGCGGAGTAGATCTGTTCAAATCTAACAACGACCATGGTGACGAAGAGAAGCCCTCCAATTGTCGAGTCAGGAAGCGGCCGCAAAGCGTGTCGAGATCGGAGGACAGTGAAGATAAGGAGGAGGGCGAAGAACAAAAGCATTACTCGAAGAAGAAGAAGAAGCTAAGGCTCAGCAAAGAACAAGTAGCATTACTCGAAGACAGCTTCACTGAGCACAACGTCCTCAACTCGGTCAGTACATGTAAACCTACATAATTTGTTGCTTGCATGCAATCTGTTTCGGACGATCAGGGTATAGATAATTGGTATTTTGACAGAAACAAAAGCAAGAATTGGCCAATCGGCTAAATATTCAACCGAGACAAGTGGAAGTCTGGTTCCAGAACAGAAGAGCAAGGTATATATATATATATATATATCTCTATTCACAGTAGTTCTTTGCAATTCACTGGAGGCATCGATCACGCGTGCATGCATGCAGGACCAAGTTGAAGCAAACAGAGGGGGACTGCAAATCTTTGAAGAAGTGGTGCGAGAAGCTCCGCGAGGAGAATCAGAAGCTGAGGGAGGAGATAGAGGAGCTGAGGAGCAGAAACAGCACTCATGACTCGCCACCAGCGCTGAACATGTGCCCGTCGTGCCGGCGGCGGAGGGCGGCAGAATTCATCGGCGGCGGCGGCAGAAGCAATAAGGATGGCTTCTGTGTGAAGAAGGAACAGAACAATTGGAGTCTCTACATCACTGGCTAGTAGTCTGCCTGTAGAAGCTTTGAGGCAAAAGAAATCCCTTCTTTTGTCTGAAATAATATGTATATTTTTATTTTTTTTGGTCTTAAAAATATGTTAGAAATAATATGCTTATGTTTACTTTCTGAATAAATCTGATTTCCAAGGAACTATTTATTATAAGGTCACAAATAGAAATGAAGAACAGCAAGAACAGCAGAAGGAAAAATGGAAAAGAAGGCCAGATTTCTTCCACGAGTCATGGCGATATTTTGCAGGAACGATTAAACTAGTCAAAATTGCCCTACGAGCTATAAAGAATTCAACGAAGAAAGCAACAACAAAAAAAAAGTCGTCATTCAACTCTGATCCACTCATCTTCATGTGGAAAACTCAAAGCAATTCGTGTGGAAAGAAGATCCAATGAGTTTACACCACAAATGATGATCAGTTTGCATCAGGGAAGTTAATTGTTCGAGCGAAAGGAACAAGATGATGTTAAAAGGATAACAGCATACCAGAAGAGGTCAAAGGTTGAAATTATCTGCCATGGAACAAAGAGAAAAGTGTGGCTTTGATGCTTGCACGAGGAATAGATTAGGCAGAGATGGGTGTAATTAAATGCCACAGCACAAGCATATGATGGTTTCAAACTACACCCAGAAGATTTTTGACGAAACCTAGTTACTTTCCTCATCAGACATGAATTCGGCAGCAGCAGTTATTCCAAGAACTGTTCTTTCAGTGTCACCTTCATGGAAACTTTGCGAACCAAATCTCTGATTTGGAAAATAACACGGCAATTTACTAAACAGTGTAGTTAAGTTTTAGTAATATCCAAAAATAGATATTCGGTTTTCATATTTACTAAAAATACATAATTATTTTCTATAATACCCCCCTCACTCTTTTATAAGTAGTCAACTGTCCAATAACTTATGAATCGACCGCTAAACTTTTTATTCATGATGTGCTAAATTTTTTAACAGTTCTCTGTCTAGGTTATGAAACGTATATCCGAGGGCATGCATTATTATATTCAGGATAATATAAGAAGTGTAATAAATTTTGTTTGAAATGTTTTTAAGGTACCTTATTGATGATACGATGTCTAGAATTTAAAAATCTTGATATAATATTGATGAATAAATATGATAGATCTAGATATTTTAATGAGTTTATGATAAATTATTTCAAAGTTGTGAAGATTTTAAAAAAATCATCTCTCAATCTAGACTGTGAAATCTAGATGACTAGATCTAAAGGCATAATTATATTCAGGAAGTTCCAAAGAATATAATGGTCATGATTTAAAATGATTCTAAGATTCATAAGACAATCAACTAGTTTTTGGTCAAAACTGATCCATTCTACAATGTTTAAAATTTTAAAATCTTGATATGGTCTACATCAGGAGAATCATAGTAATCTTTGATGGTGTTGGTGAGTAAATAATTTGTGTCAGCTTATTTTGAGGTAGTGAAGATTTTAAAAATTCATAATTCTAAATCTAGACCGTAAAATCTAGGTTAGAGTGTATGATTACATTCAGAATATTCTAGTATAACTCGATTTGAAATGATTTTGAGATTCTTAAGATTAATTTTAGTTAAAATTTATTGATGATTTAATAATATCTAAAATTTTAAAATCGGTGAAAATCAAAGGAGTCTTTAGTTAGTTTTAATAGTGTTGACGAGTAAATATGATAATTAATAAATTTGTTCAAATTATTTTGAGGTGGTAAAGATTTTAAAAAATCCGTAGCTCTCAATTAAGACGGTAAAATTCAAATCTAAAGGTATGAATACACTAAGAAAGCTCTCAAAAGTATAATTTTCAAGATCATTAATGAGTTTTGATTAAAATTCATTGATAATCTTATATATTTCAAAAATACTTTAAATCAAATTTATTATATTTTTATATTATTTTTAGTGTAATCATATCTAGATAGATAGATAGAGAGTTACGAATTTTTAAAATTGATATAACTTTAAAATATTTTTTTTTATGAATTCATTAGACTATTGTATGATAATAGGAGTATAAAAAATTTAACAAGAGATATGAGTAATCGACTATTAATATATAAAAAACGAAATATAATAAAAAATAGTTATCTATTTTGATGAATATAAAAATTAAATATGTATTTTAAATATTAAGAGAATCTGAACTCTATTTGACCAGTGCAAGCATCAAAGGCAACCTGTAGGCTAAAAGCCGTTTCGTTCGTAATGCAAAGACTTTTGATTAACTGATACAGAAACTGATGACCGCCTAGGAAAAAGAGCTTCGGCTCCTAAAAACAAAAACTAATCAATGCTCGTGCAGAAAAATTCAACGTCAGCTGAAAAATAATGAGTGAAAATAATTAAGATGACAGCAGACAAAAAATTTCTATAGGATCGAATTATTCATTTTCAGAATTATTCAATTTAAATAACTGAATACTTAGATTTAGAAAAATAAAGAAATAATTAAGAATGACAATTTCTTCTTATCATGTTAATTTTTTTCTTTTTTAATTTTCATCTCTTCTGATCTAAACACTAAATTTTAAATTATAAAAAAATGGAATTGTGTAGGTAACAAGATTATATATATATATAATATAATTGTACGATGTAAATATAATTGTACTTAGAAAAAAAAAGATAGATAATCCCAAACGGCGTTGGTTCACAAGGATTATATATTTCAACTTTGTCCACTTGAAGGGAAAAGAAAAAAAATCAAATCTCGACTGCAATGGAATTGAAACACTCATTTAAGGTGGCCCAAGTTGTCCGGCACTGAAGAATCTCATCAACCTCAATGAAAACGAAAAGAGTTCAAATAATTTTGCAAGCAAAGCACTAAAATAGTAATGGAAAATCTAGTACAATCAAATGCTAGAATTTTATCATAAAGGATGATCCTATTGAGAAATATTTTATTTTGATTACAAATCTTATCTTATTAAATGACACATATCTATTAAGATTTTAATTATTCATAATCTTTTGTTAAGATTTAAATATACATAATTAATCAAAATCTTACCTTAATATGTATATCATATAGTACATGATTATTTTGTCATTATTTGACATAATCTTAAGGATTGATTAGATGATGGTAATGAATCCCCTATAAATAATGGTCTTTAGTTCCCTAAATACACACCTCTGATCAACCGTAATCCTTTTTTATATATTCAATTATTATGTTTATTTCGTACAAATTATGATTTAAATTCTCACATCTTATCTAAGATTTAAATAGGCTGGCAGCAATTTTGAGATTTGTAATATATAGTCTTATATTGCTATCAAATTAGGTTTACTTTTGGAACTTCTTATCAAACCAAACAGGTATCAATCATAATCACTATTTAATTTTCTTTTAGAAGTTCTGTGCGGTTATGTTTGTGTTTAGAACATCAATCATTTCATGAAGGAGTATCTTTTTCATGTGTTTGAGCTAAATGTTTCTTGTTACCACAAGAGACATGTTGGCGAAACAACTAATTGTTTCAATCTGCTTGATTTATTACATTCTCAAAGAAATCATTCAGTAATAGAGATCAGTTTATATTAATTTATTTATATATTCATGTTATATTATTCATCTCATGTCACTTTTGGGTTATAATTAGTGGTGATGAATAAAATATCGGTTAAATTGAATTAAATTCCGAAGTTCAATTCGGTTTATGTGATTTTTTTTTTAAATCTTGATTATTTTTAATATATTTGATTATATCGAGACTTTGAATTTCAAAAATCGATTAAACCGAATCGATAGACTACTATATTGTAAATAATCGATTAATGTTTTGGGATCGATGTTTAAAGAAAAATCTTTAAAATTTCGAAAAGATTGATTAGTTCGGTAATCAATTGAATTAACGATTTTTTTATTAGTTCGATTTATGTGACAAATTTTGATAATTTATTTTTGACAAATTTATGTCTTTATTATAAAAAAAATCTATTAAAAAATCCTTAATTATCTATATTGTGAATAAAAAAAAGACATTCATTCTTTAAAAAATTGAGATTAAATCAAACATAACAACAATCTATCCATAAATTTCTAATTTAATTAGATTTGAATGATGGGATAGGATAGGTACTATACCAAGTCAATATTACCAAAGGCTGGATCCTATAATCTAGCATCTACATCTATATCCTTTTTCCATCTCCTCCGAGTCTCCATTTTTTTTCTCTCTCTGGTAGAAGTGAATAAGTTTCTTCCTCCAAACTCTCCCACTAATGGAGATCATTACAGTCGATTAAAGTGCTATACATTCAATCAGGATTGTATATTCTTTCTTCAATTTCCCCCTCTTTTATGTGAAAACAATGGGTTTTTATTAGAATTCATGCAAGAATTTGCATCTAATACATTCTTTTCCTCCCATCATATAGTTTTTTACTCTTCTGGATCCATGGACATGTCTTTGGGAAGAAGAACAGCTTCTGGAATATTATTCACGCCAAGCGGCTTAAGCTTTACATTTATCGAGAAATCCACTCGAAGCGGAGCCATTCTTGCAACGAACACCGGAGGAGAAAGAAACCGTAATCGACGACGACGGCGACGACTGGCCGATACAAACTCAAGCTGCATAAGATGCAAGCAAGCCACGAGAAACCCTGAAGAAAGCACCACAGAAGCAAACGTCGGAGAGTGCACCCCGAGAAAATCGAAAACTCAATCTCACACGAGATGGAAACTCCCAAGAAAAGCGAGCGAAACAGAGCTATGCACCAGTTCTTTACAAAACTCGGAAGCACCTGCGAGCGACGACGTGCCATGGGAGGACGACGACAATGTCGTAGATGAGAATGATCACTGGTACATCTACGACCCTTACAGGGGCATGAGGATGGACATCGATGATATGAGTTACGAGGTCAGTTCAATCTTATTTGACACCACGTACGCGTTGTTTCGGTGCTCTGATCTTTCTTCCACGAGCAGGAACTGCTAGACCTGGGAGAGAGAATAGGAACAGTGAGCACAGCTATATCTGAAGAAGACTTGAGCAAATGCTTGAAGAAAAGCAAATACACCTCCGGAGACTGTGTCACTTGCAGCATTTGCCAGGCATAATTCAACAACAACAAAAAATAAAAACATCCTATTTTCTCTTTTGGATTCATCATTCATGTGTTGTATTATTATCTTTTTTCAGGAAGAATTTGTCGAAGGGGATGAATTGGGGGAGGTGGCGTGCAGGCATGTCTATCATGCAACATGCATAGAACAGTGGCTTAAGTCCAAGAACTGGTGCCCTCTCTGCAAAGGCTCTGCGTCTCCAAGCTCTTGACTCTCTGCAAGAACTTTGAAGAATAAACAGTACAGAGAAGCAGAGATGGTATCAATGGTTAAGTCTCTCTTTTTTAAAATATATATATAATATATATATATATTTCACATTTAGTGCTACATGAATATTCACCTTAATGATCCATGTAACAAAGGAGGTGAAGGACACTAAAAATGACAAATATCAATTAGAAATAAAGTAGAACAGTAGCTTTGCTGCAACATTTGCTTTCAACTGCGGTGTGTGGTAGTTAATCATACTGTGTGATGCTGCTGGACCGTGTTAACATCGACCCCTTTCAGCTGGAACACTGATTCAACGTGTCCCTTGACAGTTTGCATCTCCCGAAACCTGCAAGCAAACAGATGGATTTTTCTCAAGTAGTGATCAGTACTAATCCTAGTCTTTCTTGTGAATGCTAATAAATCTACCTCGCAACTTCAGCTCGCCTCTTCGCTTGCTCGGCCATTTCAGTGAGTTCTTTGTAACTGCTTCTGTCGGGCAGATCAAGCGTATGAAGCCCGTGCAGTGTTCTCTGTGCCGTAGCCCATCGAGCTTCTCTCTCTTCCCTGCCGTAGTCCTTCTTGGTCGTGAAAGCAATCTGTGATTTCATTTGTGTCGAAAACAAATCTTAAAGTAAGATCGATCATCGAGAGTAAATAATGGCTATATATATATATATATGTATGTATATACCTTCTTCTCGAGGAGGTTATTCCAAGCCTTTCCGCTAAGAATGTAGCGGATAAAAAACTTGAACAAGTCAAGAGGGACGAAAGAAACGAGACTGTAAAGCCAGATGACACCAGTCCAACCCCACCCAATTCCTTTTATCCTTGCAAATCCCCAGTTCGCATAAACAGCTATGATAGTCGCAACCTGTGAGAAAAGAAAAGAAATCTCTCGTCATCGATTAAGATCACACATCGATCTACCAGCTCGAGTAGGAAGTTTCTTACCAGTTGAGCACCAACAAAGGCAGCGACTAAGAGAAGGCCAGGCATTTCAGCAAAGCACCAACTGCGTGCACGCGTAACAAATATGAGAGCTTGGCTAATTATACTGACTTGAAGGTATAGAGCAGACATCATCTCCTCATCACTGTTCCTCAATGATCTAACTTTGAAATGATCCTGCATGTGAATGAAAACATACTAGAAATTTGTATCGAAGATTCTACTCCCTAACTGCGTCAATCTTATGCCGAGATATACCGAGAAAAAGTCGGTGTCTCTCATGGCCCAGAAGAAAATAAGAGTCATCAAAGCCAAATAACTGCCGAACGCAGAGCCGGTAGCAAATATCTCTTTCAATTTCCAACTATCAGGCCTTGGGGATGGCCTCACACGGTCCTTGGAGATCGTCATGATCGTACCTGTAGTTACCATTTCAAGAGAGGGAAACACGAGATGAAATAGAAAAAAAAAGATAAAAAGTCAATCGATCTCACCGTCATTGAGGATGGCGATGATTAAAATCATGAAGGGTGAGAAGTCAAACTTCCAGATCAAGGCAATAAGCATAAAGCCGAGCTACAAAGGTTTTGAAGGTTACGACGCATAGTCATCGGTCGTATCAAAGGCAAAAGATTGACTGAAACTTACAACGATGCGAATGGTTATGGAGACGGCGTAAATCTGCATTATCCCAAAGGATCAAAGAACTAAACCATTGATGCAGAAAGAAACAAAATCACTGTGACAGTCGTCGTTATTAATTAGCAGTTACCGTATAGTTTTTCATCCTCTGGAAAATTGATCTGCTAGTAAGAACAGCACTGATGATGACGCTGAGCCCGGGCTGAGTTAGGACAATGTCAGCGGCACTTCTAGCAGCATCCGTAGCACCATCGACGGCTATTCCAATGTCTGCTTTCTTCAGAGCAGGAGCATCGTTGACCCCATCGCCTGTCATTCCACATATGTGCTTCCTCTCCTTCAACTTCCTCACGATTTCATACTTGTGTTCTAGTTCATAAAGTATGTGAACCGATTATAAGATACTACTTGAGCTTTTCAGAATATTATGATAACCAGAAAAACTCAGGCTAACCAGGAAAGACTCCAGCAAATCCATCAGCCTTCTCTATTAAATCATCTTCAGAAAACTCAGGAATTGAGGCATCCCTATTCTGATGGAACAAGGCAGAGGCAGGATACATATTTGTTCCCATTCCAAGTCTTCGACCAGTTTCCTTTGCGATAGCAAGCTGGTCGCCTGAGTAGAAAAACAACTTCGTGACTAAATTGATGAAATTTAATATGGTAAAGGATCCAACTTGCCGGTTATCATCTTCACGTTGACGCCGAGGTCCAGGGCTTTGCGTATGGTCTCGGCACTGTCATGGCGTGGAGGATCAAACAGAGGCATCAATGCAACAAATTGCCAAGGTCCTCCAGCAGCCTCCTTTGACTTCTCTGGGATCTCCTGCAGCACAGGCGAGAAAAAAATATGTAAACCCTAAACCAACTAAGCAAAAACTGCCAAGAACAGGAGAAGAACCTGTGTGGCAACAGCTAGTGAGCGAAGTCCTCGTTCAGCAAATCTATTGATCGCAGCGTGAACGCTCTTGCGGACTTCCTCCTTGCCGTCGCAAAGGTTAAGAATCTATTCCCAATGAGGAATCATCAAACCATTAATGAAAAATATGAACCGAGACAGGTGGAGTAAAGAACTATACCTGCTCAGGTGCCCCTTTGCTTACACGGTACCACTTTCCATCTGCGTCGTCAATGTACGTAAGAGCAGTTCTCTTGTCGACAGGATTGAAAGGGAGAAAGTGTACTACTTTTATTCCTTCTCTGGCCTATTTATGAGACAGCAAATTACAGTGAAGTTCTAAAAGCATTTTGTAGGAAAGGAAGGGAAAAAATTAATGTTGTAGTGTAGTTGTTCGCTATTGTGCAGATCATCGACTTGGATAGGAGAGATGCATTTTTCATGGATTTGAATGTCTTGCCCTCTGTTATTCTTTGGATTATTATTCAAGCAAGTAGAAGCATACCTCCTTTGGGTCAGAGAGCATCTTGACCATGGCGGCGTCGATGGCATCCTGGTTCTCCATGCGCGAGGCTCTTGCTGCCAGAAGTACCACCTTGTCCTTGTTTACGTCCTCCATGAATAACTTAATCAGGTTCTTGTCGACGGTCAGACTGTTCAGAGTGAGCGTCCCGGTCTTGTCGCTGCACAAGACGTCCATGCCCGCCATTTCCTCGATGGCGGTCATCCGCTTGGTGATGGCGCCCTGCTGGGATAGCCGGTGAGAGCCGATGGCCATGGTCACCGACAGCACCGTGGGCATGGCGATCGGGATGCCCCCGATCAGGAGCACCAGCAGGTTGTTGATGCCGTCCCTGTACCGGCGGCGCTGGATCGGATACATGACGATGACTTCGACGATAATGCCCGAGGCGATGGAGCAGATGCAAAAGTTGCCAATGGCGGTCAGCACCTTCTGAAAGTGCCCCACCTCGTTGGTGATGTCAACGAGGTGTGCCGCCTTGCCGAAGAAGGTGCGGACACCAGTGGAGATGACGACGGCCTCGATCTCCCCCTGCTTGCACGTGGAACCGGAGTAGACCTCATCGCCCGGGTGCTTGCTCACCGGCATCGACTCCCCGGTCAATGCGGATTGGTCGACCCGGAGGGGATCTCCCTCAAGGAGCCGGCCGTCGGCAGGCACGATGTCGCCGAGCTTGATGCTGATGACGTCGCCGGGCACGAGAATCTCAGCCTCCACCTCCTGCCACCGGCCGTCCCTCAGCACCTAATAAGAGACGCGAACGAGGATAATCGCAAAGTTGATTGCTTTGGGGGAGAGGCGATCAGGAAAAGAGACAAGCCTAGGATTTGCCTTCGCTTTGGGGGCGAGTTGACTCATGAGGGCTGCGGCGGCGTTGCCCGCGTTGTTCTCCTCAATGAAGCTGATGGTGGAGTTAATCAGAAGAAGCATGACGATTCCGATGAAATCCTGCCAGTCCGGCGGCTCCCCGTTGCCATTGGCCAGGGCGATGGCCATGATGGCGGCCATCTCCATGACCCACGAAAGCGGGTTCCACATGAAGCCCAAGAACTTGAGGATCTTGCTCTCCTGCATCCCATAAATCCGTCCTGCGATCAGCACCAGCGCTACGAATGGAAAGAAGGAGGCGGCGGAAGGCGAAAGGAACCACCTTTTTCTCCTCGAGCCTGTTGAGGTCGAAGATTTTGAGCCGGCTCTGAGCTTCCACGGAGCTGAGCCCCTCCCTCGTGCATTTCAGCCGCTCGAACACCTCCTCGATCGGGATGCGCTCCTGCAACCACAAGCACCCGTAAGAAAAAGCTACGACTTTCATTCGATCGATGGCAGTGGCTTTTCCGGAGATTCTCGTGACGGCGCCGCGTGAATCGACGGCGTAAAGCGCCACCCATCTGCTCGTGATCGCCCAGCAACATCGCACGCCAAATCAATGCCACCGGTCCGTACGTGACATCAATAATTAAAGTGTTTTTAAAGTGAAAAAGAACCAATTTTTTTTTATAAAAAAAATATTATTATTATTAAGAACTCATCATTGGTTTTGCTTACTTTGACAGAAGGATTGCTCATGAAAGCGACGAGCGAGATAGAATCAAATGTTTTAGTAAAGACTAACCACGAGAATGAAGCTGATTTAAGAATGAAAATTAGAACAACTCTTCTTAATAGCTAGCTTCCATTCAATTCCTTTCGTTTCCTCTACTTCTTCCAGCTTCCATTTCCATGCTCATGATTCGTATTATAATTACTTACGGAATTGCTTCTCCGTGCAACAGAAACCAGATCAAAATCAAACGACCGAGCTGGAGAATAATTAGAAATGAAGAATCGCACTGCAAGAGCATCAGCACCACCAAATGCAACAAATCGCAGCATATATACAACAATAACACTTATTTGTATCCAAGAACAAGAAAAGATAGAGGAAACTTTCACTTTATGGATTACCAGATCAACGGTCTCGTCCTTGATAGCCTCCAAGCTTCTTGCATCACCCATCTTTGCCGCACTTCGAAGAAGAAGAAGAAGAAGAAGAGGAGGAGGAGAAAGGGCAGCGAAGCAAACTATTCACCGGGCCTTATTTATAGTCCGCCGTCCTCGGCGCCAAGGATTGCCTACTTCATCCAGGACAGGGTTCGTTCTTTTCTATTCCACAACGAAGCAGCGAATCGCGTGAGTCGTTTGTGCAGGGGACCGCATAATAGCGGCTTTTCCTTTAGCTGGTGTATATTCCGGCGGAAAATTGGCAGTTACACTTACTTCAGCTACAGAGAAGGGATATGCTCGCGGGACTGCGAGGTGGATGGATCGCGCCCGTCCGTTTACTGGAGGGCTGACAGAGGCCGTTCATCCTGATACTGCCGCGAGAAATATGGTGACGTGGGGATCCGTGCGGGACACGCGGTCGCTGTCGGATCACTGGATTCTGCGGGAAAGAATATTCAGGTATAGTTGGAGTGCTGGATGGGCAAAGGATAGATTCTGATGGCCATTGGATAAATATCCTTGATTAAATTATTTTTTGATTTATTTTAATAATTAATAAAAAAAAGTATGAAATCAAATTAATCATTTTTAAAATTAATCAGTGAGACTGATTAAATTTATCATTGATATTCTTAAATTATCTTTTTTAATTTAATAATCCAATACTTGTAGCACTTTTAACAAAATCTTTTTATTAAAATTATTACAATAATTTTAATTAAGTATTTTTTTACTAACTATTCAAATAATTTTGATCAAATTAAAACTACTATAGTTTTTACCAAAATTATTCTTTAAATTTAATTAAAATTACTATATATAATATTTAAAATAATGGCATTTTTAAATTAAAAATAAAACCACTTTTAATAATAATAAAAATAAAGGGTATTTTTTTATTTTTTTATCTTAATAAATTATTAAATAATTTTTTATCCATCTAGCTTTATCATTGTGGCAAAAAAACGAAACGCTAGCCCCCAGTACTCCCGTCAATCTGTCTCAGGACCAACACGGAGGAGATAAAACCATCTAGCTTTATCATGTATTCATGGAAGAGTTAAAAATATTATCCTTTATAAGTACTTACTTAATTAACATTTAAATTAATAATTGAAAGCATAATTTTTTTTTCAAACACTAAAGTGTGTAGATTCCTTTTCATACTCAGATTTATAGACTTTAAAGCCCGAGTTTAAAGGAAATATTTTAATTTTTTAAAAAGAATATTATATATATTTTTTAAAAAGTATGATCTTAAAGTCGATGGAGACCCATTCAAAGTAATTTGAAATTTGAACAACTTAATATTAACACAGTAATTCAATTTCTTTAATTCAAAAGAATAAAAAATAAAAAATGAATTAGTCAAACTTAAATGATGTCTATCTTATCGACAAATTCTATTTTATGTCTTACATAAAATGTTTTTTTTAAAAAATAAAAATCACTAATTTATGATTAATTCAATTGCTAGAAATACAAACTAAAATACAACAAAATAGGTCATTACAATGGAGAGGCAGGAGGAGAGCCGCCGGAGCAACCACAACAAGAACAAAAAGCCCGCCGCAGCGGTGGCATCCACCGGCTGTTTCCGGTGCTGCTTCTCCCTCCGCCGCCCGACCGCCTCCCCTTCCCACCGCTCGCTCCTGAACGCCTCCTCCTCCTCCTCGTCAAATCCGCCGCAACCGCGGCCGGCGCGGCTGTCGTCCCTCTTCCGAGACGGCGAGGCCGCGGCGCACGCCTACTGGCACAGAGCGAAGCAGTTGGAGCGGGAGATACAAAACCTCAACCAGCGGCTCGCGGCGGAGTTGCGCTTCGCCGAATCCCTGAAGAACTCCGCAGTGCGTGAAGAAGACCATAATCAGATACTGAGGCTCCAAGACGGAAGCTACCTCCATAAGATCAAGAAGCTCGGCCGGCCGTGGGGGAGCTTAGTCATGCAGGTTTCGACGCCGATGGTCGCCGAGAACGCCGTGACCGTCGAGGAGGTGAGATTCATTTACAGATCATTAATTCATATGTTCGATCGATCTTTCATATAATGCGCAGTAAAGTAGTTTTTTTGGCACAGGTTTTGAGCGGCATGGCTTCGTGCCAAAGGGAGGAAGTGTGCAAGTACCTGGAGGAATCGATGTCGTTGCAAGACGTGAGCCCGCACCGATCGGGGGAGATCAGGGGGAAGAAAGTGGTGGAGGGATCGGAGGATGACTTCATGGAGGCTCTGCTGCTGAGCGCGATTGATAAGATGGAAAGTTTGGCGATGGAAGGGCTTCGGATACAGATGGGAACCGGCGCCAGCGGTAACGAGGCGGCGGAGGAGAATACGGAGAAGGCGGCGGCGATGGCGAACGAGGACCGCGTTGTTCTAGTGGTGCTGATTCAGATCAGGGACCCGAAGGAGAACTATGAGGCCGTGGGAGAGCTTATGATCGGACTGATCGAGTCAGCCACCGGAGAGGCCGCGGCCGGGAAAAAGCTTGAATTGCAGGGGATACACGTTGCGGGGATGAAGTGCACGACGGCGGCGGCCGACGGCAGAGACTACATCTGGAGCACTTCGATTAAAGGTTGCAAAGGACTGCACAAAAGCTGCTGCTTGCATCTCGTCAGAAATCCAAACCGTTTTTTCGCACGATAGAAATAGATTTCCTCGATCGTTATGATCATTTTTTGATCGAATTCAGTGACCAAATGCATCGGTTTCTGTCTTCATGAACAAAACCAAGTTTAACAGCCACAACAGGATAATTCATGGCAAATCAGGACAAGCAATTTTAATTTGGAAAGCCATTTATATTAAAAATATGAAAAATAAAAGATCATATTGCTTTGATTATATATTTATATTGCGAGACCCAAAAGAAAAGGTCAAACTTGCACTAGACGACCATACTCTCCCTCACTCGCCCCCTTCTTCTGCTCTCGTCCTCTTACTTCAAGTGTTCCCTCCCTATTTGTTGGAAATGGAACACTCCATTTATAGCCTATCATCAACTTCAACTCTTCAACTAATCGCTTCTTCGACCAGACCTAAATTGCACTCAGCGATCTCATTCTCCATAATCATTCGATTCTTCGGTTAATTTCCATGGCTCGTCTCTTCCTGCTTCTCCATTATTTCCTCTTCTCTTCTTTGGCGGCCTCTGCCTTCGACGTCACTAGCATCCTCTCGCAGTTCACTGACTTCTCCACCTTCACTTATCTCCTCGCCCGCACTCGCCTCGCCGACGAGATCAACACCCGGAAGGACGGCGTCACCGTCCTCGCCGTCCAGAACGGCGGATTGCCCATCGCAGCCATGTCCGACCAACCCGACGACGTACTGAAGAAGATCCTCTCCCTCCACGTCATCCTCGACTACTTGGACGCCACCAGGCTCCGCAGGATGTCGACCCACACCGCCATCCTCACCACGCTCTTCCAAGCCTCCGGCCGGGCCTCCGGCTTCGACGGCTTCCTCAACATTACTGATGTCGACAAAGGCGGCCGCGTCGCGATCAGCTCCGCGGTGCCTGGATCCCCGCCCGGATCCTACTTCGTCAAGGTCTTGGTGACGCTACCTCAATCCATCTCCGTGCTACAGATCAGTAACGTCATTTTCCCTCCTGAGACGGGCGGTGCTTGGTCCGACGGCGGCAGAGAGGTCCCGAAATCGCCGACGCCAACCGATGCGTCACCAAGGATGGCTCCAATACCGCCGCTGATTCCGCCAACAAACAAGGGAAATCACCGGCCATCAGCTCCTGCACCGAATTGGGCACCTACTTCACCGGCGATGGACCCACCGAGCATGGGGGGCGTACCGCCAACGCCCACTAGGTCAAATATCGTGATTCCACCTAGCGGAGAACTTTCGGAGCCACCGAGCACTGAGCCAACGATAATACCGGCATTCTCGCCTGAGAAAACACCTTCCAAGTCGCCTTTTTCTCCAAGCACGGCACCTTCTCCGCCGACGCCGGCATCAATGACCGGGTTTCCATCCGGCGAGTCGCCAACCGTAGCGCCTGAACAACCAGATATGCCTACGTGGCATTATATAACGTTGCCACCTGACGCTTCCCCGCCGACACCGAGCACGGTTGCCGAAGTAGCGCCGCCTGCTGTGTCACCCAACATCGCGCCTACGCAACCGACCCGGACCCACATCGGGTTGCCACATCGGACATCGCGGCGGATGCCACTTGCACCCGGAATGGCACCAGCTCTGCCGACGTGGCCACCGGGTGGATCAATCGTCATGGGACCCACTGGACCACCATCTCAGCTTACGCCTGATATTAATCCACCCCCCAGGGAGCCGAGCATGGCGCGCACGTCTCCGCAGCCACCGGCAATGGGACCTATTCAGCCGCTGTGGTCGCCCGACATGGCGGCGCCCACCCCATTCGGGTGGCCCTTTCCACGTCCGCCACCTGGCAAAGCGCCTTCCAGATCACAGCGAATGCAGCCCACAGAGTCACCATCTTCCTCCCGCAGATTGTCACCTGGTGCAGCGCCACCGCGGATGGGCCCTGCTTCAACGCCAGTTGCTCCGCGAGTGCCGGAGATGGAACCGGTTTCGTCGAAGTTTCCCGGCGGGATCGTTAGATTGCCACCTAGCTTAACCCCGTCGGCTAGACGGCGGCTGATCACCAAACAACCTTCTGAGGCGATGTCGAGTGAAACCAACCCAACGTCGACGACGCTTGATCCCACATCGCCTCCAAGAACCTCGGAGACACAGGGGGAGTCGCATGGCGTGGCGGGAGTGACGAGTGTGGCTGTGGCCATTCTCGCCGTGCTTTTGGGCGCTTTCTGTCTATGAGTCCCGTTTTGTTGTTGTTGTTGTTGTTGTTGTTAATGTAATTTCTTCAATGTATGTGCTTGAGTTTGTAAAAAAATATTAAAAAAAAAAACAAACAATAGAGCAATAATTGTCTGATTCATTTGTTATTGTAGCATAATTGACATAATTATGCAAATTATCTAACAGGCATATCAAAACTATTAAAACAATTGTGGTGATAGTATGCAATTTAAATAATTATATAAACAATAAGAACTATGATAATTGTAATTTGTGATGTCGTTTGAAATCAATTTCGACGTTATTACCCCCACCAAGGAGGTGCAATTTGCTAACTCAATTGTGATTCGTAGGAAAATATAAAATTAATTGGACCTCATCAAATTAACATCACAACTCAACCTTACCAAATTATAAATTTCACGAGCTTCTCGTGCATACTATCAAATACCTACAAACTCATGTATATATCAAAAATGTAGACAAAAAAAAACTAATTTAAAATCTTTTGTAAAACATGTTAAAAATATAGACTAATAATCGAGCACGGATATTTAAAATATAATGGCTGTCACATTGAGAATAAAATTTTCATATTGAGGACTCAAATATTGTAAAAATATGCATTACCAAATTTGGTTTAGAGGTTTAGAGACTAGATATCTAATAACAATTAAATTATTGACAATAATTTAACATGAAGCGACATGTCGCAGTCAAGGAGGTTGGACCGTCATGGTCGCTGGGAGGGATGCAACAAACTTATTATGACAAATATGATAATATAATATATAATATTAATAATTATGAAATAATAAAAATTATGATATTAATTGTGGTTATAGTAGGTGTTCCGATCAAATATTGTGGATGATTAAGTCTTCAGTTAACGAATAGGTTAACATGCACGACTTTCGTAGATCGTTAGTGAGGAAGATGAAGAAATTTGAGATGCACTCCAAAAGAAAGTTAGAATGATGTCAGGAATGGATCCTAGCAAGCCATTTCGATGCTCAAACTAAAGTTTGTTTGAGGTGGTATGTGGAAGGAGGAAGATGGAGAGGAGAGGTAGATCTAGTGGAGTTCAAGAATCGAGTAGAAAAAATAGTCCCCATGTACTTACCCTCTTTAGGGTTTATATAGTTATCCGAAGAGAATATCCATATAGACGGTGGACTCCATCATCCTCGTATGAGCCGATGAAATAACCAGAACTAACAGTCGTTAGTTTCCTCCTCATTCACCAACAGGGGCGGAGCCAGAATTTAGAAGTATCTAGGGCTATCTGTCGATTAGGTAGGGTTGACTATTCAAAAAATAATATATTTGTCTTTGTTTATAGTTGAAAAACTTAAAGAATAGGTGAGGCTGGAGCCCACCCTAGCCCAAGGCTGGCTCCGTCCCTGTTCACCAAATGCCACATGTTTAAGGGAAGGAGACCATATTTGACAATCATATAATCATTTTTTCGTTCATCCAGTATCGCGTGTTTTAGAATATTTGCGGAGAAACGATTTTATTGATGAGGAGGTTACACTGCATGTCTCCTTATCCACATGCCCCCTCACCTGCTTTTAAGTAAGTCATGTGGAGGGTGGGTCTGCTTCAAGGATGAGAAGGTGAAGAAATGATATTGATGTTGAGTAATATTGATGGTAAACGAAGTTGGGATTCGATGCTGAGACATGGAGGATGTCAGGATTCGAGGTTGAGACAGGCGATTAAGGTCGAGACAAGAATGATATCGGTGGCTGAGACCAAGACTGAAGGATGGTGTCGGGATCTTGGATGTCGGCGATTGAGATCGAGACTGAGAGATAATATCGGGATTTGAGGCTGTGTCACAGAGTCGTGCCTATTAGGAGCCAAAAGAGTCATCTGACTCAAACCCATTTTCTTGGAGGACCCATATTTTTGAAAAAAAAATCTATTAAATAATAGTGGAAGTTGACCCAATATAATCTCTCGCACTCTAATCCTTCTCGCAAATGATCAAAGAAAATTTTCTCTCTTCTTTCCCCCTTTCAATTCTTAAAAAGCAAAATCGTTTAACAGTAGCTAGAAGGTTTGATTTCTTCTTCCTCTTATTATTTTTTGATTAATAGATAAAATAAGATTTGTATAGGTTGTTTGAGATCTTGAATTGAAGAAAAAAAATATTTATGACTCCATTAATTTTGTAGATCATAACCCAACTAAAGAAGATAAAATAAACTTTTAGTTTGAGTCTTTATTATTTTCATTACTTTATGATAATATTATGAATTATATTAATCTGTTGTAAGAAATTTTCATTAAGGTGAGTATGAATGCAATATGCTTACTAAATATTTGAATAAATGTCTCAAAAAATTACAACATAAATAAAAATATATGTGATATTCCTTTGAATTTTCTTAGGTTAATCATGCCTCCTAACTCCCAAGTACATGTCCAATCAAAAAATAATAATAATTAAAGATTAAAGAAATAATTGAAGTCAAGTTGGAGATATGAATAAGTGCTTTGTTTCAAAAAATAAAAATAGTTGCAAAGATTGAAAGGTGATTGATAATTCAAAAAGTGGAGAACAAGAAAATAAATTTAATGAGAATGAGATTGATATTGAAGAAGTCTTTGAATATGTCAATATGATTAAATTGAATGGATAATGAGAAAGATGATGATTTGAGGAAGTAATTATATTATCAATTGAGAAAAAAAATACCGAACAACTTGATTATATATACTTGATTAGTATTTTTAGCTTAAAACTCTAAAGTTAATTATTTTTAATGGTAATTTTGTTTTTTGAGAATTGTAATTATTTATATTATTATTTAATTATAATAGAAATATTTTGAGCATTGTGTAATTTAATTTTTTATATTGTCTTTAATATATTGATTTAAATCAAAAAGTTATTATGAAACTAAAGAATATGAATATGATTGAAGAGCCCTTTTTTTAGTTAGACTCAAGTCCAAAAATTATTAAGATCAGTCCTATTGAGTCAAAGTAGATATCGATAACTGAGATTATAATTGAGAGATGATGTCGAAATATAAGGCTAAGTCAGAGTGAATGTTGGTGTCTGAGATCGAGACTAAGAGTTGATGTCAGAATCTAGGGTTGAGTCAGAGTAGATGTCGGTGTCTGAGGCTAAGATTGAGAGATGATGCCAGGATCTAGGAGTGAGCCAGAGTAAATGTCGGTGACTGAAGTCGTGAGAGATGGTACTGGGATCTAGGACTGAGCCAGGTTAGATATCGGCATATGAAGCCAAGATTGAGAGATGATGCCAAGATTTGTGACCGAGACAGGAATGATATCGGTGGCTGAGACCAAGACTGAAGGATGGTGTCGGGATCCTAGATGTCGACGACTGAGGTCGAGACTAAAAGCTGGTTTCGGGATCTAGGGCTGAGCCAGAGTGGATGTCGATATCTGAGGCCGAGACTGAGAGATGGTGTCAGGATCTGGGAGTGAGCCAGAGTGTATGTCGGTGACTAAGATCGAGACCGAGAGATGGTGTCAGGATCTGGGATTGAGTCAGGATGGATGTTGGCATCTGAGGCCGAGACTTAGAGATGGTGTCAGGATATGTGACTGAGACATGAACGATATCGGTGGCTGAGACCAAGATTGAAGGATGGTGTTGGGATTCTTGATGTCGATGATTGAGACTGAGAGATAATGTCGGGATCTGGGGCTAAGCCAAAATAGATGTCGGCGACTAAGATTGAGACTGAGAAATAGTATCGGGATATGGGGCTGGGGCTGGGCCAGAGTGGATGTCGACAACTAAGACCAAGACTAAAAGATGGTGTCTGGATCTAGGAGTGAGCCAAAGTGAATGTCGATGATAGAAGTCGAGACTAAGAGATGATGTCAGGATCTGAAACTAAATCAGGATGGATATCAACTTTTGAGATTGTGATTGAAAAATGGCATCGAGATATGGGATTGAATCAGGGTGGATATCGACATCTGATACCGATATTAAGAAATAATACTAGGATCTAAAATTGAGATAGGAATGAATATCAATAGCTAAAACTAAGATTGAGAGATGATACTAATATTTAGGATTGAGCTAGATATCGATGACTACTGAATTGATTTAATCGGACTCGAGCCCTATCTGATTCTCTTCATATCTATTTGATTTGATTTGATTTGATTTACAGCTCATGAGACATGCGGAGACGTAGAAATCTGCCACATCAGTACGAATATAATAAAATTTAAGATTCTTACTTATAAAAATTGCGAGCATTTTATTTTTTTATTTTTTTTATTTATATTGTCTGTTAAAGTCGTCGGGACATCCATGCCATATCAAACTCCCAACGCGATGCACGCTTTTAATAATTAGAGGGGAACGAAGGAACATGTCTTTATTAATTATTTTTTTTAAAAAAAAAAAGAAGAGAGAAAAAGTCTTCTTTCATCGCTCGTTAGCGGTTGGTTTTGACAGCTTTGAGCTCGCCTACCAATAATTGCCACCTAATTAGTTGCGACTCATACCAATTCCAACCAAACCATTCCTTTTAGTGGGAAATTCCACGGTCGAAGGTTGCACGTCTACTTGTTAACTTTAAGCAGTGAACTTTTCCCAGCGAACTCAGACAGCGACGTCCTCGCCACATCTCTTACTGCTGACTCCATTTACATCTGGTCACGATCGAGTTTGGATCGTGTCAAACTCGGACTCGATCAACACGCCGCGCTGACACGGTCTCGCGCGCTCCTCCGGCGAGATCAACAGCGATCAAACGGCCCAGGCTTTGCCCAGTGAAAAGTCAACCGTCAACGCCCAGGCTTTGCCAACCGGTTATATTACACCACGGCCCTTTCGAATTCCACAGGGGAGAGACGAGAATTCATCTGATTGACCTGAAGCAATCAAAGCTCTTCTCTCTTCGTCTTCTACCTCTGCTGCTAGTAGTACTGTTGTCGGCTGCCGAGGGAATTGTATCGGGATGGGTTCGATCGTAGTGGAGGAGGAGGTTATTTTTCGGTCCAAGCTGCCGGACATCGAGATCAAGAACGACATTCCCTTGCACGCCTATTGCTTCGAGCGGCTCCCCGAGTTCGCGGACAGGCCGTGCATCATCGACGGCGCGTCTGGGGATGTGCTCACCTACAAGGAGGTTGACGCCGCGGCGCGCCGCTTCGCCGCGGGGCTCCTCCGGGCGGGCGTCGGCCGGGGGGACGTGTTCATGATCCTCCTCCGCAACTCCCCGGAGTTCGTGATCGCTTTCCTCGCCGCGTCCCACGCCGGGGCTGTCGCCACCACTGCCAATCCCTTCTACACCCCCGGCGAGATCCATAAGCAGGCGGCGGCCGCGGGGGCGCGCCTCATCGTCACGGAGTCGTGCTACGTGGAGAAGATCCGTGAGTTCGCAGAGGAGCGCCGCGTGGTCATCGTGACGGTGGACGATGACGGAGGTGTCGGCTGCCGCCGCTTCGCGGAGCTTCTTGGCGCGGACGCCGGGGAGCTGCCTGCCGCGGAGATCGATCCCGACGACGTGGTGGCGCTGCCGTACTCCTCGGGCACCACGGGGCTGCCCAAGGGCGTGATGCTGACTCATCGGAGTCTAATCACGAGCGTGGCGCAGCAGGTGGACGGCGACAACCCCAATCTGTACTTCCACGAAGACGACGTGCTCCTGTGCGTGCTGCCGCTGTTCCACATCTACTCGCTCAACTCGGTGCTCCTCTGCGGGCTCCGGGTGGGTGCCGCCATCCTCATCATGCGGCGATTCGAGGTGGCGCCGCTGCTGGAGCTGGTGCAGCGGTACAAAGTGACGGTCGCTCCCGTGGTGCCGCCCATCGTGCTGGAGCTGGCAAAGAGCCCGCTGATGGACGGGTACGACCTGTCCTCCGTACGGATGGTGATGTCCGGCGCCGCGCCGATGGGCAAGGAACTCGAGGAGAAGTTCATGGCGAAGCTCCCCAACGCGCGGCTGGGGCAGGTGAGTGAGTCATTATTGCCTCTAGTGGGGCCGCACACCCACACCAATTCGATCAACTACTATTTTCTGTTTATTTTAACTAATTTGGGGAAGAAATTCAAAATTTGTTAGGGTTACGGGATGACGGAAGCGGGGCCGGTGCTATCGATGTGCCTGGCGTTCGCGAAAGAGCCGTTCGAGGTGAAGTCCGGCGCGTGCGGCACCGTGGTGCGGAACGCCGAGATGAAGATCGTCGACCCTGACACCGGCGCGTCGCTCGGGCGCAACCAGCGCGGCGAGATCTGCATCCGCGGATCCCAAATCATGAAAGGTTCCAAAATCTCTTTGATCTTTGCCCGTAGCATAATAATCAATCAATTTTGGAGTACTCTGGCATGTTCCTGATCTGCACAAGTTGTTCGTTAGTTTCTTGCCTCCTTTCCTTCTCGTCGATATGCGCGTTGTGATCATGAACGCAAAACAAATTTCATGTGCCAGATCTTCCACCGACCCTGTATACGTTGCCTTGCCAAACATGGATAAAATATGATTTCATGCCACACATTATGATCAATTAATGAATTTCTAATGGAATTGCTAGTACATAATAGATCGGTACAGGGCGGAGATTTAGCAAGTACCTTCTTATTTTAGTTTAACCTACTCTCTAACAACTATATTCCAGTGAAGAAGCTGCAATGGAGGAGGTTTATAGTTCATGTATAATGTGTCTTAGGTACTTACCCTCCCCTCCCCTAACCTAACCTAACCTAACCTGAATCAGCAGCAACCTAAAAAAGCTTCTGCTAGAATGAACTGGTTAATTGATTAAGAAATTGTTTTTTTTTTCTGAAGCGTGCATGATCACATCATTATAGCATCTGTTCCACCCTTGTTGTTTACTAGACCGAATCATATGGCCAACTTGCTTATCCCATAAATAATCTTAACTTGAAGGCATACGAAATGTGTAGGTACATCATTGTTTTTCATGATTGTCAGGCTGGTTCACATCACATGGGTGATGGGGACATGCAAGCCGCACATTCTGCGCAGGTTAGGTCGTCGTTTGTGTATCAATATTTGGTGCTGGTTGGTAGGGTAGATGTGTCTTAGTTAGTAGCCAATTTGCTGACCTTGAAGCTAGTTCTCATTATTTGTTACTGATGTTGACATCCAAACTGAAGAGGCCATCAAATTTATTCTTTGATTGGATACTTAGTTCATTTTGATCTATTAATCCAATGCAATATTTCTGGACTATATACTATTATATCATATCTTTATAATTACTAATTCACCTTTTTTATAGCTTGAACTTGTTTACTTAAAATTTAGTGTGGTAGTAATATGTAGAAGCATCATACCAACTTTCGACACCCATAACACCATCAGCACATCCTTCACTTTGTGGTGCCAAAATTACATTGAGAATTACACCGGAAAAATTTGAACTTACCGAAAAGAAGTTTGCTCCAATTAATTTGGATTGGACTTGCCTTTCTGAAGGAAAAAAAAGAAGAAAGGATGACTGAAGTTTGAATTGGTGAATTGTGCAGGTTATATCAATGATGCAGAGGCCACAAACAACACCATAGACATGGATGGTTGGCTGCACACAGGAGATATCGGCTTTGTGGACGATGATGATGAGGTCTTCATCGTCGATAGGCTGAAGGAGATAATCAAGTACAAAGGCTTCCAGGTAGCACCGGCCGAGCTTGAAGCATTACTTATCACCCATCCAGACATCGCCGATGCTGCGGTTGTCCAGTGAGTCCTGGACTGAAAACTTATAGTTCATGTTATTGATGTTGAAAAAGTCATGGTCATGGTCATGATTGGCAGTCACAACGCTCTTGGTGACTTGTGGTTTGCAGGATGAAAGATGAAGCAGCAGGGGAAGTTCCTGTTGCTTTTGTTGTGCGATCGAATGGGTCACTAATCACTGAAGATGAGATCAAGCAATACATTTCCAAGCAGGTACAATTAAAGACCAAATTTTCTTATCACCTTTTCGATCTTTTCATCATATTTGAAGCATTTTAATCAAACTCCGAGTTCGACTCTCTCAGGTGGTGTTCTACAAAAGGATCAACAAGGTTCTCTTTACCGATGCCATTCCGAAGGCGCCCTCGGGTAAAATTTTGAGAAAGGATCTCAGAGCAAAGCTAGCAGTTCTTTTTCCATGATGCCATCCATTTCGATGTCACAAATACATCATCATCTTAAATCTTTAATTTCTTCCCTGCTTTTGTGTTGTTGGTCTGAACATGTTCGGATTGGTGCTCTGATACCAACAGAAACTATTGGTTTATTATTTGCTATACAAATTGAGTTTGTATTATACTGACAGTGCATGCATTTTGTTGAATGATAAGGTATTCGTTAAATACAAACTGTAATAGTTTTTTTTTTATTAGTTGTAATACTTTACGTAAGTAATAGTTAATCACCTAACTTTATAAATGAAAAACTCATTGGATTCTGTAACAATTATCTGCGTTCCTCAATCCTCACTAAATATGCCATTAACTAAATAAAGCTATTAAAACAGATAAGAATTGTGCTTTCTTTAACCTTTTTTCTCTCTATGAATAGACACCAAATAATATGCTGCAAAGCGAGTTCTTTGATGGTTCCCCAATTTTCTCTCTGTTTCACTGCATCACAACATTAATTTGCTTGGCTGAATACTTTCCTTCATCTTCTTCAAGCAATTCGAAGACTTCCACTGTTAATCTTCAAGCAGGGATTTGACCTGAACATAGATGGTTCTTGAATCATTGTCATCCCACCACAGGAGGAGCCAAACCATGATTCTTGTGTCGTCTCAGTCGAAGATGCAGATGTCGTCGAATGTCCAAGAGTTCGACGGTTGGTCTATTCTGCATCGGCGGCACCGGTTCCTCCTCATGATGCTGACTCTATTGGCAATCCTATGCACAATCTATCTCTACTTCGCGATCAGTTTCGGCGCGGGGCTAGATTCTTGTTCAGGCTTGCGGGGAGCTAGGAAGGTTCTGTGCCAGGCTAAAGCTTTGGATGGCGGGAAATTTAAAACCTGAGTGAGTCAAGGAGTTCAATGTCGGATTTTGTGGCTCTGAATTACTATTTAAGCCAATTCAGATTCATTGCACCGTTTGTTCTATTTTTAACAAATATATTTTAATATATTTTCTGAATATGTTTTACTATTGATCAGCCACAAATGGTTTTCTTACATAAATTTTATTTTTTAAAAAAAAATGAAAAAAAAAGGGAGTGTTTTTGGTGTCCTCCTCGATCCGCCGTTCGTTCTTAGTTCGTCCAACACACGGTCAACGGCTCGGACCCGGTTCAGATCGAAACCGAGCCAAAGTTCTCCGAATCACATCAGAGGAGATCGGAGGAAGGGCTGAAGCTATGGAGAAGGGGAAAGGCTTGGCGCGGCGATGGGCGATCGAGTTCGCGGACAGTTCTTCTTCTTCTTCCTCGCCGTCTGACGTCCCAGATCCAATCGGGTTCAGCCGATCTTCTTCTGATCCCGTACTATCCTCCCTATTAGGCTATTAGCTCTCCTCGTGTCGATCTGTTTAGTGGTTCTCGTGATCGTGTTTGTTTGTGTGTTTGTCTCAGGATGACGCCAATGCCAGCCGGCAAAAGAAGGACGCCGAAGCGGCCTGGAAGACGCAGGTACTGATGCTTTAGGGGTTTTAATTCTGCTTTTTTTTGTCATGTGATTGCCAAAATCCCCATTTTCAGAATCCTCGGTGAAATTTGGCTAATTTGGTGTGTCTTTGTTTATAATGATAAGAATAAAGATCAGTTTCGGAATTGAGATTAAGTATATGCCTTCAGTCAACTTTACGTGATTTAGTTGAAAAACTTGATAAGCTATATAATGAAATGATATACATGGAGAAGATGGATAACTCAGTTTGAATTACGTAAACTCTCCCTCTATCCCTTGCGTCTTAACTCTAATTATTCCATTTGCTTTAGAGTACAGAAGCCCAAGCAAGAAGAGTTTGCCTAATATTTTTTCTTCTCCTTTTTTGGCTTGGTGACGAGGGAGAAGAAAAAAGAGTGTGTTTGTACCTCTCTGCATTATTCAAAATTACCATTATCTCTTGCCGATATTTGCAATAACAGTCTTGGCTCTCGTTACACCATTATCTGTTGCTCGAGCAAAATGATGATTTGGTAGCATTTATGCTCAGAATTGAGCTGAGTAATGCCCGCATCTGCTTCTTTTTTTTTTTGCCATTCTGATTCTCAGTTTATAAGTCGATGTCAATACCTAGAAAGATGCTTTTCTGTATGCTCAAATTCTTAGATAAATGGTCAATACTAATTGATCAATGAATGCTTTGTGATTACTTGTTAATTCATCGCTACTTGAATATTGCTCATCTTCTTGCATTTTTTGGTGGTGATGAATCTTATTATGGTTAATGTTGTTATGATCAAGTAATCATTTAATAACTGCCTGGCATCTTTTGCTGGTTCTTTGTCAATTTTTTAAAGTTTGAACTAGTTTTCCATATTTATTTAACCAATCCTGCATTGTCCTTAGCCTTCGTTGCATTTTTAACTTCACTTGTCTATTTAATTTGTTCCACTTTTGCCCTCTGATTACCCCATGAAGAAAGCTTGGGAAGTGGCTCAAGCCCCATTCAAAAACTTGTTAATGATGGGGTTCATGATGTGGATGGCTGGAAACACAGTTCATTTATTCAGTATCGGTATTACCTTCTCAGCCCTTTGGCAACCAATAAGTGCTCTTCAAGGAGTTGGAAAAGGTTTGTATAACTTAACATTATTATTATTTTGCTAGAGTAAGATCCAAGAGCTCATGCTTCTATGCAGCATTGATTTATCTCAGTAATGCATTTTAATGTGTTTACATTGGTTAAATATTTGTTATATTGTCCCTATACTTCCGGAGATCTACTCTTCAGGACATCCATCCTTGTTGATGCCTGTTTTACTAGTCCCCTGACTTTCGATGTTGCTATGTCACTGTTATTTGTCTGTCTTGCAGTTTTTGAACCTTATAAGGACTCTAGAGTCGATACTCTTGCACCTAAGTTGCTTTTTATTGCCCTTAACTTGGCCGCGTTGGCACTGGGTGTCTGGAAGGTAAAATTAGACAATCTGAACTGCACTATTACTAGAAACCTTTAAAATTCAGGTGTAATATTCTTGACAGCTGAACTCGTTGGGTCTTCTCCCAACACATCCATCGGATTGGGTCTCTTCACTGCCACCTCCTCCGGTATGTTGCCTGAAATACTGCTGGATGAAGAATTCAGATTTAAGAAACATGTTTGAAACCAAAATGCTTGTTTTCTGTATCTGATGATTCTTCTGTCACTATTTTCCAGGATGTCGAATACTCTAGTGGGGGGCTTTCAATACACTGATGTGTTCTTCGGCCTTATTGGTGCTGGTGCTAACGGGGCAGTGGAACTCTTTGGGATAGTGAAGCATCAGCCGAAAATTTGATCTAGTCTTGTAATTTCATATAGATAAACTCCCACTGGACCTTGTTTTAGTGTTTGATGAAATCAGCAACCTTCTTTCTGATACTCGAATGCCTTAAGTTATTTTTTTTTTAAAAAAAAATCCAGAATTTTTCTTCTCTTTTTTTTTTCCTTGGGAACAAAATTTAGCATTATTCCTAATGTGTAGAAGAAGATTTATACAAAATCCCAGCATTTGCATCAGCATATGTTCCTTGCGTATCTGGAACTTTGTGTGCAATGGCAGAAAAGAAAGCTGCATTCCCTTTGGTGTTCACATGTCAGGCAAGTATTGCATTTTTGTTAAAGGTTATCTAACTTAGGGCATTAAACACAAATGGACGACTTCATCACATTTTTTCAAATAACACTTTTTATGAGAGTCAAATTCTGACTAATAATCAGGATTAGTTAGATTAATTTTTGTGATTTATCTTTTTCGTATTGGTCCTGGGACGAATTGACGGGAGTACTGGGACGAACGTTTCGTTTTTGTCACCTTGAAAGAACACTCATTAGCCCCTGGGCTATGGTGTAGCAGTGAAATATTAAAATTATTATTCATGTATTCATAATTGAATCTTCAATTATGATATATTTGTAAGAATGTTTTTTTCAAATGAGACGTGCAATCAAGGGATGCTGAGCTTTTGAATCGCTCGCCTTGAGCGCTTTTTGATTTACGCTAGTGGCCAATAAAAATTTTTTTCGTATGATCGAATCGGTCATCCGAAGTTTAATATTATAAATTTATCATTTTTTTAAAAAAAAAATATTCATTAAAAAAATTTCTCTCATCCCTTAATCATTTAATTATCGATTATAAATTAATCTTATAATTTTTTTTTAATCACATAGCCTAAAGACAAATTATAAAAAATACATCAACATTTTTTATTATAATTACAACAAGAACACTCATTAAATTGTTCATTAATCTCACAACAAAACGACTACATGAGAAATCTGAAACTTCTCATGGCATACAAAACCCCCACTTCAACCCACAAGAGTTGGACCGAGTGAAGGGTCGAAACAAGCAGCCTTGTCTAGTTGGTTACGTCGTCCTCCGGTTCGACTCGACCAACTTAAATTCAGTAACAAATAACTCTCACTCACAACTTTCAAACTGTGAAGTAAATATGAAATTACTACACAAAAGCATCACACAATCGATCAAGCAGCAACTCAATCACTCCAGAGGAGTAGCAGAAAGGAAACAAGGAAGAGAGGAGTCGAGGAAGAAAAAGAATGTGAGTGAGTGAGAGAGCCGCCACTCTTTTCATTGCGAGGTTGACGGGTTGTTTGTGAGCCGCCTCCTTGGGCACCCTTCCCTCCACTTCCTACCCCCTTCCCGCCGCCGCTGCTACCGCCGCCGCCGCCGCCGCCACTCCCGCCGCTACTCTTTTTCAAATTCCTTTCCTCGCCCATCTCCCTTCTCCATAAACTCAGTTCTCCATCGCCACCCTTTCTACTACAATTTACCCCTGCAAACCGGTGATTGATCAGATCAATCTTTGACTCAGATTCACGTCGACACAAGTTGCTAAAAATCGACTCATACTAACCGTGGATTGGTTGCTCGCTGAGGAGTTGATGAACCTTCTCCTTGGGATGGACTTGGAGAGAGTTCTCACGAGCTGCACAGAAGCAGAGATGGAGCAGAAGCGCGAGAAGAAAAGATGGAAGTTTAACGGCCTTCATTGTACCAACGCAATGTTCAGCCAAAGAGAGCTACTTGGGATTTATATAGATCAACTCTCGACTTAACAAATGTTTGCTTTAAGAGCCAGACAGTGATTCCCTAGTCGAACTCAGGCCAGAAGAGGAAAGATCGATTCGTTCGTTTGGTAGGTGGGAAAATGGTTTGGTCCTAAAGTTATGAACAATATTTGTGAAAGAGAAGAACTTAACGTATGTAACGTGGCTGTAGTTTTTTGTTGATCAAGAGAATAAAGAAACTGCAGACATGATCCTGCTGTCGATATATTCTGGGAATATTTGAGAGAGTTGCTTTAGCCGCAGTGTGCTTGTTTGCATGAAGCATATGATATTCCGCAGGTGATGTAACAATGGAGAACAAAGCTCCGTGATGAAAAACACGAGATTTCCATGGAGGGTGATGGATAATGAATCACAAAAAGATGTATAAGATGCGCAATCAAAAAATATGGAACTTTTTGATTGTTTATCATGAGGCGTTTTTTAATTTATCTTAACGATCGGATAATTACTTCATATTCATCAATTATTTGGTTGATTATTTTTTCTTTTTTAGAGTGATAAACAGTTAGGCATCTTTGTCAGGATCGGACTTTCTTTAATTTACTTGAGATTATCTTTGTCAGTCGAATCGGACTTTCTTTAATTTACTTGGATTATCTTTGTCAGTCGGATCGACTTTCTTTAATTTACTTGAGATTTCAAGATAGCTGGCTTACCCTTAAAAAAGTTGCTGGCTAGGTATGGTCGGAGAAACCTTGAGATTCACATTCAACAAAAAGAATCCAAAGTTGACCATTGGATTTGGCAGGAGAAACCTTGGAATCTGCTTTATGTGATTGATAAAATCAAATTGAATAATTCGATTTCATCTTTCTTTATACAAGAACAGTAGGTTATAATGTTTACCTGATGGACACATTTAAACAAAATTTCGCCAGAAATAAATTTATCTTATCTTATCACTCTGTATGTTTGCTCAGTTTATACATCTTAATTGAGATTATCACAAAGTAAGATTATGAAGTGTGATGAACAACTTGAACATCATCGAAATTTTTTAAAAGGATCCATGTCCAAGTAACTTACAAATATATACAAGCACCAGTATATCTGAGTGAAGGAGAAAAATCTGAAATGGATTTTGCAACATATTTGAAGGAAAAGACTCCTCTCGAGTTAGTGACCCTCGAAACTCTCCGGCGATAACTAAGTTAAAGAATGCACACATTTTGCGGGTAAGCAGAGCCACCTGAACTTGGGAGAAGAGCTGCACCAACCTGTAGCAGAAAATGTTGTCGCCAGCAGATTTGCTGCATTCAATCAATATTCTCGTCCAAACTTCTTAATCAGTGATCTGAAGGTCTCTGATTCGAGGACGACATTGGTTCTGCAGCCCTTAGCGAACCACCAAGCTCTACCAGCACGAGAGGAATGAAAGAGTGGAGAACATCAGTAATCAATGGCCTGTAGCTAGGTTCCTGCTGCACGCATAGTACGGCTACAGCAGCTACCTGCCCAATGTTATGAACTTTATATGAGAGGAAAGAAGCATATTTCTAAAGATTTGTGAATCAAGATGGATAACGTACTTGATACAAGTGTTTCAAATCCATAGTATTCTGGATCACTGGATCTACTATGTTTGGAAGTTTCGATCTGTCAGTAAGTTGAGGCATGGCCTGAAGACAAACAACTAAAAGCATTTAATACCAGCTTGGAATTGGGGAATGAAGTATTGGCATTCAGTGTTTAAGCCACATTGAACAATGTAAAAAGGAAAACAAACCCATTTTACGATTGATTGGAATTGAGGTGGCGCTGTCTTTTCAACTGGTTTTCTTCCCATCAGAAGCTCCAGGAGCACAACCCCAAATGCATAGACATCACTCTTCTCAGTCAGTATACCTGAAACAGTTAGGTATTACTCTTGTGTTTTACATAGTGTCTTTTCCCATCATTTGATGACTCTTTGTATCAGCTACATTAGTATCGACATCAAAATTGACACCTCATAGTCATAAGTACAATTTAGGCAGTAGTGAGCAAGAAGATTGAATACCATCTAAGAGATACTCTGGAGCTACATATCCAAGAGTGCCTGAAAGTTCTATATGACCTTTGCTAAGATTTCTATCAACCACTGCAAGACCAAAATCTGCAATCTTTAACCACAAGGAATTCAATTAGAAATAACTTTGGATGTTGCAAATTGCATTGTGCCAATATTCAAGATGAACAGAGGGGAATTGGAAGAGGCTGCCTGCGTTTACCTTGGCATTAAAATCTGAATCTAGGAGAATGTTGGATGACTTTATGTCTCTATGAATAACGGGTGGGTTACAGTGCTCATGAAGGTACTCCAAACCTCTGTTTGCAAAGTTAGACACTATATTAATACGTGAAAATGATAGCAATTCAGAAATGGAGATAACATAGCAGTGTGAAGGAAAAAAACCTTGCAATATCAAGTGCAATTTTCATTCGAATATGCCAGGTCAAAGCTGATCCACGGGAAGGTCCTGCAGGTGCATAATACAAATCAGTGTTGTCTAAGCATTGAAACCATTATAATTGGTACAGGAGAAGAATTGCACCATGAAGTTGTGCTTCCAGAGATCCATTTTGCATCAACTCGTATATGAGAAGCCGAGTTTCTCCATGAACACAATAACCCAAAAGAGATACTATGTTAGGATGTCGAATTCTTCCAAGCAAATCAATCTCATTCTGGTCAGAAACATAAAAGAATATAAGGCATTTAATCAAAATTGAGAAGAGTGTGAAAAAGCTCGTATTTTTTTTAGTTTCTCACTTCGAACTCCTTGTTGCAATCTGACCTACCACCATCAAATTTCTTCACTGCAGCAGAAGCTTCACCATGGAACCAAGCTTTGTACACATGACTAAATCCTCCTTCCCCTAAGATATTAGACTCATTGAACTTGTTAGTCGCTAACTCTAGTGATGGGTAATCAATGGTGGGCAGCAATCCCTTCTTGCTTGTCATCTTCGTATTATTCAACTTGCTCAGGATTAGTCCAAATGGAAGACCACCACCAACATCTGTTTTGAACCAAGTGCACAAATCATTAATTTTGGCTAAAATTAGTACATGCTTATTTTCTCCTTATAATATAAAAAGCTATTGGAGCTCACTTATATTTTAAAGTAATAAAACACTAAAAAATTCTACCCAATACTGATCATTTTCATAATAAATTTTGAATTCAATAGATATATGAACTTTAAAAGGTCATTGGAGTTTGGTCAAACTTTAAAAGTGACTAAATGACTAAAAAAATGCGGTCATTTTACCATACATTATAAAGTTGAGTAGATAGATGCACTCTAGAATGTCCTTAAAATTGAATGATAATTTCAAAATAATCAAACAATTAAATAATGAACATGTATAATGTCTCAAAATGGTAATATAACGGTTTTATCTAAACTTGTTAGATGGTCATGTTGCAGCTTTGACCAAGATTATCATAAATTTTAAATTTATATTTTACTCTACTATATATATATAATTTTTAAAATGTTTAATTCGTATGGGAGTTTTGATTAAAAATGCTAGATATGTTTGTTTAGGTGCACGCATCAGATTTAGATTGGTAGGCAATCGATCTTTTTTTGTTTTAACAAACAGGATTGTGATGGGTTTAAAAGCTTGTATGCCAGAAGACTTTAAGTAGGGCACTGATAAACCAAAAAAGGGACATTCCTTAATATTTTCCGAAAAAACTATGATTTTTAACCATAGAACTATTTACAAGTGCATATGCGCAAGACAGATGAGAAAGTTAAACCTGAGCTTTCGGGGTCTCTTGCATTGTACCGGCGGCTCCTCCGCCAAAAGATACAAGCACACACTGAGGATAATATGATCGCTAGAACAGCAGCAGAGGCCAGAACGACTGCTATAACCAGTTCCTTGTGATAATGGTGATGGCGTGTCTGTATCACGATCTGCATCACTGTTATCCAAAAAGAAAAAAAAAATGGCATAGCTAAATGTTTTGTCATAAAGAACAAATTGCCATCGAAGGATAGTCCACGAGGAGGAAGAGGAAGAAACAAAAAAAGGCGGAGATTTTCTAAGACAAACATTAAGCATCCATAAAGTTGCACGAAAAGCCAAGGAATAAGTCATTGTGCACGAAAAGCCAAGCAAATAAAGGAGATTTGGACACTCTGATGCCCGTGGAAAAGAGTTAGAGAGAGAGAGAGAGAGAGAGAACGAAGGCAATACATCTCAGAATAGAATAAAAAAAGCCCCAATCTTCCAAACGCCATGGGCCGTATTCACTGGATCATCACAAAAAAGCAGCGATTTTTGTCGGTAAGAAGTACACAAGTATTAAACAAATTTTCGGCAAGGGCAAGAAGCTCAAAAAAGGGCCAACGTCGCCACCTCGTGAACCCTACACCAGATCAAACTCAAAACGCCAGAGAAATCAGTAGCGGGGCGCGCACCTGCAGGCGACGGCACCAGGGACGAAGAAGACGGAAAATGGGACTGGTTCCCAAGGGGCGGAAACGAAGGCGCCTGGGCATCAGCGGCGGTTACCGCCGTGAGGAGCAAAAAGCGAAGGCACCAAATGGAAATGCTAGGAGGAAGACGAAGATGTGTCGGCGACCTCCCCATGTCGCCAGATTCGCCAGAGCCGCTGTGTGTGTGCGTGCGCGCGTGAGACAGAGAGAGCTCCGGAGAGAGTAAGCACTCGCCACTAGAGGAGATCTCCAACTCCAATGACTGACGAGATGAGAAAAGGAGCAGGATTTGGGTGGAAAATCCCGATCGAGAAACCGAAGTCAAACGACCCGGAAGCTTTAAATTTTGAATCCCTTCTTCTTCTTTTTTTCTCTCTCTCTCTTTCTGTTTTTAGGAAAAAACAGGGCATCTCTTTAACAGCAATTTTCGTGACTCGTCTGCCCTTTTTTCATGGGAACGACAACGACACCCGCACGGTAAAGAACAGGGTCTGGTTTTTGGAATATAATTAAGGAGATTTAAATGGCCTTCCCGTAAAATTACCTCTGCGTCAGGTTGCCAGCTAATTTCAATGCGGTGCTATATTAAATTTTTTAAATATATTTGATACGCATTCGTATTTATTTTAATTATAACATTAACTAGATCTTATCTATTTGGTCATTCAAGTAAGGAATTTTCTTTTATTTTCAAATTCAAGAAATTAAATCCTTTATTTTGTAACCCTTATATATATATATATATATTAAAAAAAAGAACACTCAATTAATATATTTATCTCTATTTTTTTTTTTAGGTTATTAAAATGAAGTTGGACGAGAAAAATTATTTTTTTTGAATTTTATTTCCGATTGAATGAAATGAATAGGGATCCAACATATGCACATGTTGAGATTTGAGAGCCCATAATTCTTTTAATGAATTGCTTTAGTTTATGATTTATCTATCACACTCATTCTCTTGTACACATTAGTGCGATGGTTAGATCCTCTAATGATTAATCAAAGAGTCTAAGATTTAAATCTCAACTATGACGTATTACAAAAATTTTTCCCTTCAATAAAAAACGAACCTTAGAATACTAATCATTTAGATGAATATCCATTAGCGCTTTCCGATTTATCCTGATAGTCGGTGGGAAACTTTCATGGGACCAGACCGGTCATTCCAGATATGACGTTATCTGATCTGATTAATTATTATACACATTATTGAATCCTTTACAATAAAATTAGAATAAAGTATAATATAATTGATAGACTGATGTTTCATCGATCAATCTTCAGTGTTGCCAAACAAAGTTAAATTAATGGCCGGGAGGAGTTGAACTAAAACAGATTATTAAGATCTATAATAATTAAAGAAACAATTTTAGAGAGAATTAAATTAATAGAATTGCTCAAGAAACTAAGGAAAAGGTCGTCTACTTATTATCAAATAAAAAAAAAGGCCCTGTCAAATACTACATAAAGATCTTAAGGTCTGGTAGCTTGTCATTATAATCAATTTATTGACTGGGAACCATCGAATCTTTCAAATCCAAACCATTTGATTTCTTCTTCTTACCCTAGTGCACACGCAAGACAAATAAATGAGACACCTTCCAAACTGAAATTTCGATCGGTAAGAAACATTGCTTTCACCCCACATTAAATGTTGCTCAAGAGGCAAATGCTAAGTCATTTTTAATCAGTACAAGTGCAGAGGATTAGTCATTCGGATACATTAGTTTAAACAATGATAGGACAAAAACAGGTAGAAGTCAGTCTTCAGTCAATAACAGAAGCATATCAACAGTGAGCGAAAGGCAACGTTGCCTTAATACGTCCAGTAGCAATCTAGCTTTTTTTAAGTATTAGGAACGAAGAAAAGTTAAGAAGCCACAGTACTAAGACAAACATAAGAATATTCTCTCCTTTTTTTCTCCCTCTTTTTAACCTTAGAATCAAGGTTTTGTCCCATAAATTATACTCAAGTTATCTAATGTGTGGTCGTACACATGAAGAAAATAATAATCAAAAAAAGACTAGGATCACCGATCCCATGAACAAATCATTGTAGTTGTTCAAAATCTCAATAATCCTAAAAGGTAAGTGAGTCCTCGTTACAGCCTTTAATGATGACTGAAGGCTTTCTCATGCTCCGTGACCAACGGAGCAAGTAAGTTGCCCACCCACCATCTTAAATCTTAATCCTATCTAAACAAAAACGATAATGTAAACTGAGCGGGCTACTTACTTCCAAAACCATGTCAGAATTAAATCGCATGGCACTCTGAAATAGGAAGATTAATCAATTCTGTGTCATTCTAACGTTACCTGGAGTCACTTCTTGGAATGTAGTGCTGTAGAAGTAAAGACAATTAGCAATGGTCAGAATTGCAGATTAAAATGAGTTGCAGGAGTCTTAACACCATTGCAAAGCCTGCCACAGTTGTAAATTTGAACTAATATCAGGGTTATTAATTGGGGGCAGAGTAGCTGAAGAAGAAACTAATCCTGCTTCCAACTTACATTTGGATAACATTTACAATATTTAAGAAAAATGATCGTGATAGAGAAGCAGAATTGGATCAAATTTGAGTACAAATTTGCACAAAGCACTCATTCTTAGATTACAAAAATATTCTAGTTCAAAAGCAAATAGAGGGAATAAGCTCCCAGAAAAGAAAAACACTTTGAAAGCACTTGGACTAGTACAAAAATTTTCTAGAAAGAAGAAAATCACTGCATGAAAAATTGTACTTGTGGTGGTTCAAGAGAAATGAATTCCCGCCTTGTTGAAGAGCGAGAGTAAATACAGGAAGTCTACCTGTGTTAACTTAGCTGACCTCTTTTCTGCAAAATCTCCCTGCTTCAGAATCCCCAACACTTTGGCCTTAAAACTGGCATCGTTGCCATCCTCCCCTACCATATCCATGTCTTCTACTTCCATCTCTTGATCATCCTTTTCATCACTATTGCCCACGCTTAGGTCCTCAATCATGTCTGCTAAAACTGCAACATCTTCTGAGGACACTTTATCCTCCTCCAGTTGACTATTACTATTTAGTTGCAAGGCTTGCAAAGTGCTGTAATTCTTTTCCAGTAATGAAATCACACTTTTCTGTCTGAAGATTGATCCCAAGGTCTTGTTTTTACGGTTAAAACAAAGGCGCACCAGTCCATCCCACTCCTTGAAACTTACCGGTGGAAGTGGTCGCCTAGGCTCTATTCGCACAACAGAGGAATCAACTTTGGGTGGGGGCCTAAAATTATTTCGTCCAACTTTCAGGAGATGGGAAATCCGTGCCAGCAGCTGAGTGTTCACAGAGAGCCGACAGTATAGATTGTCGCCTGGATTGGCAACTAATCTCATTGCAAATTCACGTTGAAACATGATGACAGCACATCTGAAGGCCGGACGATGTGCTAATAGCTTAAAGGTCAGAGGTGATGAGATCTGATAAGGGATGTTTGCCACACAGATATCAAAATATGGAAGCTCACACTTCAACACATCTCCTTGAATTACCTAAAAGATCAATATAGCAAGAAAACAATTATATTTTTGCCTGAAAGATAATAAAATAAAACTTGTTATGACTTTCCAAAAAATTTGGAATTCAACAGCACCATTGCATCTGAAATTAGGTTAATATGTATTAAATGATCTATTAGAAGAATGGAACCGTGTTAAACTTTAGGGAATCAAAACTTCCACCTAATGATTTCATTTATAAAGATGGCAAATAAGTTCACACTGAACTACTTTGTACTGATATTAAGATTAGCATCCATTTTATTTTTTTGGTTCAATCACAAACCAAACGGGAAGAAAAGCGAAGCTGGTTTTCTTTCTCAATTTCCTACGAAAATCCTATGGGAGGTAGGAACTTTGTTTTCATGATTTGCTCATGATCCATATCGGAGGAGTGATGCAACACATATAAACATTAGAAGTGTTACCTACTTCAGACTGGAACATTTGCAGAAATAGGTTCTTTCTCCTAAATATAGGCGTAATGAGAGCCAAAAATGCAATCAGTAGCATCTGTTGCAACAGAAGGTGGAGATTGATAAAATTCAATATTGAGCCAACTCTAGCAAATCATCTGAAATCTATAGCCTTAAATTAATGAGCAAACAACACTACGCAAGGCATCATACATGGCAGCTTAATAGAACCAAATTAAGACCTCACGACGAAAGAATTCCTTCGAAACCTTATCACCAACCACACAAAGGGCGATAAACAAGGGGATTCGACGTAAAGTTCACCTTCAGGCTGTTAGAGTGAGGGGTGCCCTGGAACCGGCGGTTGAGTTCGAGGACCATGCGGGGGTCGAGCTCCACGGCGACGACCGACTTGGCGACCTCGAGAAGCTTCTTGGTGAGGTTACCCGTACCGGGCCCGATCTCGAGGACGACATCGGTGGGCTTGATGCCGGACTTATGGACGATGGTATCGACGAGCATGGGGTTCTTGAGAATATGCTGCCCCTTGGACTTCTCGAAGGGGACGCCCCCACCCCACCTCTGCTGCTGCGTCGGCGCCTGCTGATGGCGCTTCTTCTGAATCTTGCCACCAGCCATGGTCGCACCTGCGCTTCACGCCGACTCTTTCATTAGGATTAGGGTTCTAGGAACTCATAATATACGTGCGTCCACCTTGCTGGGCCGAGATAGCCCGACCCAGCTTATTCGAATTCAATAAGTTGGGCCGAAACCCACAAGAAATACCCTACTTGGTTCACAGGCGGACTCGGCTATGGAGTGCACTGCCTACTGCTAAACACTAAAAGCCATCAGATGGGCCGGTCCATCCAAAACTCATAACGAAGCGGAACGGGCCAACCCAAGATGGATCAACTTATAAAAAAATCCCTATTATTTATTAAATTTAACTATTTCATAAATAAATATTTTTAAAAAAATATATATTCTTGATTTCAACATATTAATCAAAATAATTAACATAAAAAATTCATATCTTTTATTTAAAATATATATATATATATATATTTCAAAATCCACAAATCAATCTAAATCTGTATCGACCCGTCTAGACCCGCAATTCGAACGGACTAATTCATTTAAGTCCGTTTTTGAAAATTTTAATTTAATTTATTTAAATTATTTGACAGGACAAATCCATCTGAGGATTCTAATTACCCAATTGAACAGTTTTACGTCTGAGATATTTTAAAATTTTATTTTCGTTAGTTATATGATCTGATTAATTATTTTTTTAATAATTTGTTTCAAAGAATTTACCTAGTGGCAGTCCTCGCGGGCTTGGCCGTTCACCTCCGTATTAATCCGGATGTATCTTTGTCTTTTGGCTGTGGTGAATTAACAACGTGAAAGCAAAACACCAGCTTAATCAAATGGCTTCTTTCTGAAAGCCAAAGCAGATGCTTTAGGTGGCTGATGCAAAACCTGCCCTACTGCACTGATCTGTGTCACATGCTAAGGGGCAACATGTTCCCCATTACAGCCTAAACCCATCTCACCTACAGCATTTAAAAATGGAAGACACTGCATGGCTAGCTAATTATGGAGCTCGAAGAATGCTGTTAATTCAGTGCTTTGTCCACACTCCATCTCAACCACGAGGAACAACGAAGAGAGGTGATCGCATAAGAGGCATGTGGTGGTGGTTGCTACATAAAGCGGATCAAAAAACTGGGCTCAGAGATTGCTGGAGAGCAGCTGGAGTGGAACAACTTCTGTGCTTTGATTCTTCCCGATGGCGTGCACTCGAAGTAGCACAGCACAACGCATACAATAAACTCACACACTCTGTCATGTCGACGCATCAAGATGGAAAGCTAGAGAGAGAGAGAGAGAGGGCATTTGCTATCGGTTTTATTAATTCAAACTCTGATCTGTTTCACTGTTATATCACTTATGGGAAGATAAAGTTTCTTAGTTCTTCACCTCAATATGCCCCATAACAATGTGAAAATCTCATTCCGCTGTACAATGTATAGCTTCCTTAATATAAGAGAAAGGAAATTGAGAAACTCGAAACTTAGAAATTTCACTGTCAAATGCATTCTGAAAAGAATAGCACTGTGCTTCATGATGGGCTGCAACTGACAGCTCAGCGATGGATGGATGGAACCCGAGGAAGATCTACATGTGTGCTTAGGAATCCAATTACTGAACAATTGATTAAGACAAAGTAGCGACAGGGTTCCAACAATAGCCAAACCCTTTTGGCTTAGGACAACAGAAACTGTGCCTGTGGTGGCAGTAGCTCTGTCACCTGTCCACAATGTGTTGTCTTGCCACAACTCAAGTGGAAGGTGGTGAGTGATCTACTGCCATTAGTGAGGAGGAGGGCGGAGAAACAGAAGGACAAGGTGAGACTTGAGAGTAGTTTCAGCTGAAATTTTATTATCTCCGTATTCTTCTTGGGATTGGGTAAGGTCACACACATTCTTAATTCCACCAAAACCTCTGTCAGCCAACAAAAAAACTCTCCTTTTCTTTCCTCTTCTCCTATAAGTAGCCACCATCTTCGACTTTCCTCCTCCATCTTCAATTCTTCTCCATGATTTGTGTAGACGATGGTCCTCCTTGTTATTTTCCACAGCTTTCTTGAACTGCATGCGAAGGTGCAACAGTATGACGAATTGAGTGTGAATGTATATCTGAATTGCAGTTCAATGAAGCTGTGGGAAATTACAGTGAGTGGCCGAATTTAAGACTGAGAAACAGCTTCTATGATATCCTCCTCTTTGTTTGCCAAGGTCAGTTCTTAGTTCTTAGTGAACATGAAAAAGAAAGAGAGAAATTCCAGTTGTGTTGTTTTTCTAATTATTTACTTTTATCTTTTGTGTTGAATTATGGTTAGAGATGCAAAATAAGAAACATAAATTATAATTTTCCTTAAATTAAATGTAATTTGTCCGACATAAGTTCATTTCCATGGCTAATTGGACAAGTTTTTTTTGTCTTTTTAACTAAGTGTCATGAATTCTCTTTTAATTTCTTCTTGAGATATTTACTGAATATCACAACTACTATCTAGTTACTTATAGCTGAGTTTTGAGATATTCATATCTATTCCCACGGGATGAGTTGATGGCTAATACATGAAATGTTATCATCATAAGATCTGGAAATCAAATCTTGACTAGTAGTCAGATTATTAACCTCTCTTATACACTAATCACTGTTCATATTAGTAGATATCATGATTTACCTAACGAAACACTAAGGGCATTTTATCTTTTGTCACAATGAGATATTCATGTCTAATTAATCAGTGCTATGTCTAAAATGCCAATCATTGAATCCATCAATCAAAAATAGACAGAGATTGAATTGTCACGTAGGGAGGTTGCAAATGGGAGAGTCGAATGCAAGATGAGAAGAAGGCAAAGCAGGAGCAGGCCTTTGCAGTAGAGGTATGGCCATGGCGTGAATCAGAGAGAGAGAGAGAGAAGGGAAGCTTGGTGTACGCAACACCAAAAGCAAAAGCCAGCCGACTGCACGACGCAGAACACGGGGCCACTAATCAGATCACCTGCAAGTTCCTTTCTTTCTTCATTTTTTCTCCCCTTTTGTTTTAAACAGAAAAGAAAAGGAAAAGGTGCAAAGGTTTTGTCATTTTTTGTGCTCTTTCCCTGCACAAAGCTGCTGAAAAAGTATCAAATGGAACCACCACACATCATGGCCTGTTTTCAGTGTGTGGAGTTCTTGAATTGGCTTCTCTCTTAGATACGACCAACACCAAGCATTGCTACTTGAAAATGGCACTAACATTACCAGCATTTTATGCTATTTCTGTAGTTACAAAGATGACACCAGCACTCATCTTATTTAGAAAATGTCGATTTACCAGACTCAGCTGGTTCTTCCTTGCAGAAGCAACCAACATGACAAACAGGGAGTTTGGATAAGAAGGAACCTAGACATCCAAATCCTAAACAAACGAATTCAAGCTGAAGGAAACTATATCAACTTACCTAGTTTTTCAAACATGTATTAACTATGCAAGGACTTTGAGAGAGAGAGAATAAGATAATACAGTATCTAGTCATGTTCTCAGAATCTCTAGGTACCTACACTTGCATTCACTTAACGATGGATTCTCCACTGTCAAAACCAACAAACTCAAACAACTTTGATCCTGATGTGTACCTGGACATTATCACTAACCCATGCATGCATCCATAGCATTTCCGCTGTCCTCTGAAATTGTGAACCTTCGATGACTGGGGATTGGGTCTTCCTTGAACAACTCGTTATCTTCTAAATTGAGTAGCTTCTCTTTTGACACTCCTTTAAGCAAGTCAACTACATCGAGCATTATAGGTCTCTTCTCCGGCTTATTCTGAGCACAGATGAGGGCGACGAGCACCAATCTCCTCAACTCTCCTTTCACAAATTTTCCACTCAGCTTTGGATCTGCAATTTCTTCAAACCTTTGCTGCTGAGCCAGCGGAAATGCCCACTCTATGATCGTTTGGTGTGATGTCAAGCTTGACTGATCGATAGGCTTTTTTCCACTTAAAAGCTCCAGAAGCAACACACCAAAGCTGTAAACATCGCAACTTTCTTTGGCCTTCCCTAACATAGCATACTCTGGTGCAAGATACCCTAGAGTGCCTTTCACTCTCGTGGTCACATGCGTTACACCATCTGGAATCAGTTTTGCAAATCCAAAATCTGCAACCCGGGCTTCGAATTCTGAGTCGAGCAAGATATTACTTGCTTTGATGTCTCTGTGGATGATATGGGGGGTAGCATGGTGATGAAGATAACTGCAAAGGGAAGACAATAATTAAAATTGTTGAATAAACAATGGCAATATTATAAAGTCGACCAACTTACGCTATCCCCTCAGCTGAGCCAATTGCTATATTCACCCGCCTTCCCCAATCAAGATGACGTCCTACTGCATGATGTCCGTGTAGATGGGACAACAAACTCAAGTTAGGCATATAGTCATACACTATGAGACGTTCTTTCCCTTCAGCACAATATCCACGTAGACTCAGCAGATTTTCATGCCTAACTCTAGCCAAGACCTGGATCTCAACAGCAAATTCCATCTCAGCTTTGTTGCTCCACGTTTTAAGTCTTTTCACTGCAATCTGCACATAGTTTGGGTCTGTTAGAACTTAAACTAGATAAGGTACTAATTTTATAAAAACTATTAAAGGACAAGTCAAACCATCACAACTCCCAGGCTAAGATTGAGCTAATATTTCATCTAGCTGAGAAGAAATGTTTATTTCCATTGCTAGCAGGAACTAGGGGAGCACTTCAATTTTAAGATTTGGATAAATGTTAAAGATGGTGTTAGCTATATGTGAGAGGTGTGACCATAACAATGCATCAATAATGCTAAATTTGATCGGGAAATAAATGAATATTAATGTGATCAATTTTGTCCTAGCTTAGTGATATACAAGAAAAACATAACAACAGATACACTTGAATTCAATCTTCTGTATCAGCTTCCTATAATCTACCAACTAGCCTAACTCAGCAAATAATTCTTTTACAGAACTCTGCAAGCAATTTAACAAGAAAAATAATAAAATAATATACTAGATATTCATGTGCAATAAATAGGTTCACCAGATTTTTTGATAACATAATCAACTCAGTTGAAGTTCACTAACATAATCGACTCAGTTGAAGTTCACTGGTATGCACGCAAAAGTCAACCATAACAAATAAAACAATACTTTGGGTAAAGAGACAAACTTCATGCATCTGAGTTATTAGCATGGGTTAGAAATTATGTTGCTTTTGTATATATATTTTTTTCCTTCTGTCTCTAAGGATGAAACTAAAACAGATGGACATTTCTGGGATCGAGTATATCTAAGATTGTCACGCTCTCGATTCAGGAATGAGTACAAGGGGTTTCCAGGTAATGGTAATTAGAAAAAGCTTGCAGAAATTAGTGATACTTGCTCAGATTTATGACGAGAAGTTTCTACCTAACTTCGACTATGATAGGAAGGTAGTTCCACAGTACTTACCTAAATCAAACTTCTGAAGCAACAAGCTTTCAGTTTCCGGAAATTGCCTAAAGGCTCAAGGCATTTGAGCCTGTAATGAAAATTGCTAGTCAAAGTGATTGAAAACAAATACTTAAACCTTATTCTATGGTACAAAATAATTGATTGCATATCAGCCGAACTGACCTTGAAAATGTTGATATCTTTTGAAAGAGACTTTGCAACTGCTAGGAGTTTTATATTCGATCGATTGATTGATTGAAAATGATGAGACTCTGCATTCAATGGCTAAATTTTTAAAGATCTTAATCGATCCTTTTCTTGAATAGCTTACAATTGTATGCAAATCTTCTTGTTTGATGCTGCTGATGGTTGTGTTATCTATCAATGAGGAAAGTTTTCAAATTGCCATTTTACCATTCACAATTTCTATCTGTTGTCTATAATACTACTGCACGTTAAATCCTAACATGTCCATTATCTCTAAGCACAAGCAGATTTATATATCATTTTAACATTTTTAACATTTTTGAAGTTACAAACACATGTTACAGCTTGTGTCAAAGGCAGGAACGAAAAGGAAAAAAAAAATTACTATCTCATGTTTTGACAGGTTACTAATTTGCAAATCAATTAGCATCCCTTTCCCATAAATTTAAGATTTCTAACATCTCTATAATCATAAACTCATATTACGACTTGTATTGAAACTAGAAACCAAAAAAGATCTCAGTCTCTCAAAATTTGACTGCAAGCTAATTTGCAATTTTGCTTGTATCCTGCATGTTCGCACTATGCTGAAAAAAAATGGTCTTGTGTTGATTTATGGGTAACTTTTGAGAGACCATGAGTTTTTTTTATAAAATTTTTGACTTTAACATAAGTCACAAGATGAGTTTGTGATTCCAAAATATCAGATTTTAAATTTATTGGCAACAAGTTGATTTGTAAGACTGCTTACATCTTAGAACTTGGCATTGTGTTAGTACAAAATGGTCAAAAGTTGATTTACAGATAGGCTTGTGATCAAAATTTAAGACAATGAGTTTTCAGAATTTTGACTTTAACACAACAAATCATAACATGGGTCTATGACTCCAAAAATATTTAAAAACTTGAATTTATATTGCACAAGTGCCCTAAAATTTGGCACTATGCTGAAACAGAATGAATGCAAGTTGATTTGCAAAATAATTTGCAGACACATTTTGTGAGCCGTGAGTTTTTTTGGTTTTTAACTTCAACACAAGTTGTAATTTGAGTTTCTGACCCTAAGATGATGCAAGCTGATTTACAGCTTGGGCACGAAGATATGTATGGGTGGGTGGGTGATTTGCAAAATGAAATTTTCTCTATGATTTTTCAAGTCTATGTTAGATGGCCGAATTTACACTGTAGTAATACCTTCAACTATTTTTATTTTCAGTCAACAGCTTTACTGTTTTTTTTATTACTCAAAGATTGTTTGCATTGTTTCCAGACCAATTCGTATGATGCGGCACCAAAACATAAGAAAAAAATCGGATTAAGGGCAAACGAGAAAGGGAAGAGGGAAAAAGGACTATCTTTTATTCCAGCAGTTGAATCACTAAATAAACAATGTTCAACTCTCCTGTTTCATCATAGTTTATCGAGGTTATAGATTCTTGAAAACATAGACAAAATTACTCTCTATGCAGTTATCTGTTTGTTGACTCGATCCAACCTCAGTCAAATAAAACCATCTCAGATAAACATGAAACTCCTTCGAAAGAACCATATGAAAGCGAGAAAACGCAAAAAGAAAGGACAAATATGTTTAATCTTTGTATGCTGGGGGAAAAACGATGAGGGATTCAGCCAAACCTACCTGAGATCCATCCCACAGCTGACCCCAGTACACGCTACCAAACGCCCCTTCGCCTAACTTGTTATCATAATTGAAGTTGTTGGTGGCCGAATGCAGCTCCTTGAGGGAGAAAACCCTCCATCTCGGCACCGCCTTATTCGCCGGCTCCTTTCTGTCATCCACAAATAACGACAATCTTTACTTCCGTCTATGGATCAAACCACAAATCCAAAAATGAGCGCATCCGCGTACCCATTCGACGATTTTGTACAGCAGAATAAGTAGCCTAACCCCATCCCCACACCGAGCGTCCGTAAACCGCGCGCAGGCACTTCTCGTCGATCTTCACTTGCCTTGCACAGGGAACAAAACCTCACAGGAGCTCAGTCTTCGCCGCCTCCACCGCCATCCGAGAGAGAGAGAGGAATAAGCGGCACCGAGGAAGGGAGACGAGCAGCGAGCTTCTTTGAACGACCGCAAGAGGAGCCTTTCCAACCGAGGAAAGAATGTCAAGCGAGTCCGCTAACTCGCGGAAGGGGTTAGCGAAGAGTCTGGCGGCAACGTGTCGTATTTTCATTGGTTAATTGGAAGACTTTACGGCAACAGGACATGGACTTCCTACGCCTGTGTCTCCCTCCATCACCGTGTGAAGGCGGGTGAAGTGGACGGGTCTGAGAAAACAAAATTATTGGTTGCGCATGTCTGCAGATTAGTGAGTTGGTGGTGGTGCCCTATCTCTACGCGTGGGTCCCGTTGGACTCGTTGGATGGCCGAGACAGCAAACAGGAAAAACAGATTCTCTACTTTATTTATTTATTTATTTATTTAAAATTTTAATATCCTAGCTATTTTATTTCATATATATTAAAAAAAAATGATTTAAATTTTTTTATATATTTAATATTATAATTCAATCCCTAAACTCTAAAAATAAAATTTTATTGATACAATCAGTTACTTTAAAAAAAAAATGATCTACACGTCTAGATGTTGTGAGAATCACTCATGTCGCTCAGGAAACGAACATGCCAAATATATATATATATATATTTTAATATCCTATATACCTTATCTCGTATACCCCGTGCACGTAAATTTTTTTAATTTAAAAATTTTCGTGTACTTAATATTATAATTCAATTCTTAAATCCTAAAATTAAAATTTTATTAGCATAATCGGTTGCTTAAACAAAAAAAAATATTGATTCAGACGCTTGAATAAATTCAAACATTTAGATTTTACAAGGATCATTCATATCATCCACGAAACGGAGGTATAAATTATCATAATTATATACATTAGTATCTTATTTTTATTACTTATTATATTTTACTTATTATTAGTCTTTCAAATTTGAAACGGTCCTACATCAGATTTTGCAATGTTTAAAATTATACAAATATTAAAGACAAATATTAATTTTTAAAAAACAGAATTTGCAATGTTTAAATTATACCTGTATAATTTAATATATATATATATATATACATGCTAAAAAAATTATGAAAAAGTTCGGCCTTAATGCCTATCATTGTATTTGTTTATAGTCACCGTGAGTAGTGGTATGATAGGGCTTATGAGTTGATTCAGTCGGCCCAGTTGAACTTTAAAATGACTCAGTCAACCCAACTGGTCAAATCAAATTGACTTTTTTTGAATTACGAGTCAATTTCATTTTTTAATTGGATGATATTTAAATTTTCGATTTAATTAATTTTAAAATAATGATACAACCCCATCAAAGTTTCTCATGAGTCAATCTCATCGTTTTGATTGTATGCGTGATCCATCATCTGGTAAAAACAAAATGATGGATAAAAAATTCCAGAAAAAAAATCTATGTCAATAAGTAGCGCATGTATATAAATAATTATTTACAAACATTCTTTTATAATAAAAAATCAAAGATATTTTATATATTTATATATATATATATGCTAAAAAATTATGAAAAGTTTGGCCTCAGTGCCTATCATTGTATTTGTTTATAGTCACCGTGAGTGGTATGAGGGAGTTAATGAGCTGATTCAGTCGGCCCAGTTGAACTTTAAAATGACTCAGTCAACCCAACTGGTCAAATCAAATTGACTTGCTTGAATTACGAGTCAATCTCATTTTTTTAATGATTCAGTTGGCCTTAGTTATTCTAATATTGTTTTTTATTTCTAAATATTAAATTATATATTTTTTTATTTCTCTCCTTCTGAAACTCTCTACTATTATAAATATAATAATAAAAATATTTAAAAATATTTTTAAAAAAATTGATATGGTGAAAAATATTTTTTAAAGTAGTTGATGTGGTGTGTTATAAAAAATAATTATCTAAATTTAATAAGATGGATGATTTATTCAAATTTTAAAAATATAATAGAGATGAATAATTTAATAACTACTTAATAGTTTCTATAATTATTTAAAATTAATTCTAATTAATTTAAAATACTTCTAATGTAGTTTAAATAATTTTAATTAAGTTAATAATTTTTTTTGATATAACAGTGTATAATTTAGAATTAATGGTTAAAAGTTTTAATTTTAAGATTTAACTACTATGTATAACAGCTAAGCTACTAATGTAATGATAAAAAATCATCTATTTCACATTTAATTAAATTGAATCGTAAATTAATTTTAAATATATTGTCATAATTATCAAATAATTTATATATATTAGAGTAGCATAGTTATTATGATATCACCGAAATAAAATAACTGATGAAATATCTTATTAATAATTTTTTACGTCCTTTTTAATTTTTACTCAATTTTTTAATGTCAATCTTGTATATGTTAAATTAGGTAAGCAACCGCTCCGTTCCCACAGTAATGTCGACCTTTCGTCCTCTTCCTTATGATTGCAGTAGATTCTGATAGCATATTTGTAGATCAGATGATTATTATATATTTATTTATTTATTTATGCAGAATATATCAATTTAAAATCCCTTAACATCAGTTTAAATTGTCTTATTAATCCTTTAATTACTTTTCCTTCCCTATAATATGAACTATTTTAATAAAATAATTAAATAAATCTTAGTTCTCAAAATTTTTAATCTACCACGTATATTTATTTTGTTTATCACGCCGCCTCACCGATCGCTGCTGATTCCGTATCAGCTCTGCCGGCACCGATATATCCACCGACCTCAACTCTCTCTCCACTCTCCTCCGCCAGATCAACAGCCGTCGCTTCCATCCGTCCGTCCGCCCGCCTCGTCCGTGGCCGCCGCTGCCGCCGCCGCCCTCACGCACTGCCGTGGCGTAGTAAAACAAAATTTATTTATTTATTTATTTTTTAAAACCAAATATTACGAAAGGATCTCCAAACGGTGGCGTCGCACCGCTTTCCTTTGTCGGCCGTGTCACGTGGCGGCGGCTGCGGTCGACATACGCCTCCGGGGTTTCGTGCGGGCCGCCTTCCTTTCCCCTTGTCTTATCGTCGTGACCATTCCCTTGACGCCACGTTAATCCGACGCGTTTCCCTCCTTTGACTTGGGGTACCATGGTCAACCTTCCGGACGACGTGGCACCCAAAACGGACGAACGGAGAACGCCACGTCTCCGACGGGAGGTAACGGAAGATCGACGGCGTCAAATGAAGTTTGTCGTTTTCCCCTCTCTTTCCTTGTGCGAGACTCTATCTGCTCCACCGTCCTTTTGTTTGCCACGGGAAAAGTGGCGCCGACCTCACCGCGTTTGCTGTCGGCCTTCGCGCTATATATATCTAATAGACTGCACGCAACACGGAGCCACAGTTTAGTTTTGATCTAGGTTTCTCAATCGATGAGATAGGAGGAGTTCGACGGACGATGGAGGGGCAGATTGCGCCGGTGGCGGCGGTCGTGAGGCCTGTCAAGGAGCAGCGGTACAGAGGGATTCGGATGAGGAAGTGGGGGAAGTGGGTGGCGGAGATCAGGGAGCCGAACAAGCGGTCGAGGATATGGCTGGGGAGCTACTGCACCCCGGTGGCGGCCGCGAAGGCATACGACACCGCGCTGTTCTACCTCCGCGGCTCCGCCGCCCGCCTCAATTTCCCCGAGGAGATCTCCGCCGACGCCGTAGGCGCGGCAGACATGTCGGCGATGTCGATCCGGAAAAGGGCAGCGGAGGTGGGCGCCAAGGCTGACGCGATGCAGCTGGGCACCGCAGGGGCGGCGGCGGCGCTCTGCGCGCGGGAGGAGGAGCGGCGGCGGATCAAAAAAGGGGATAAGCGGCGGTATAAGAGTCCGGACCTCAATCAGGAGCCAGAGCCGGAGCTAGATAGCGGCGGCGCCGGCGAATGGAGCGGCAGCTCGCAGTAGGATGATGCGTGGATCAAGAAACCGGGGTGTATATATATTATTAATAGGCGATAGTTTTGTGAAATTTCTAGCGGTAGCTTGTGCAGAAAAAGATCGGCGAGAAGGGATATAATGATGAAGAAAGGGACCAAATCAGTGATTAAAGTCAAAGGAAATCTCTTTCTTTGTGGTGCAATTGTAGCTCAAAGGGGTTCTGTGATCATCTATCAATACATCATGTTTCCTTGATTTTCAATTGAGTTCCTTTATTTTTTGGCTGCATCCTCGTCTCGGTTGATGGCGATTAACATAGGAATTCAATCGGAAGGACAAGAACAGTAAAAAAAACACATATTTTTAATCTTCTCGCCACTCTGTTCAAAGAGACCAAACTATCTTAATGATTTGTCTTGTTAAACTGCAATCAACTGCTTCTACTGTATCGTTCGGCTATTTGTCTCGACCACATCAGAATGCCACTTATAGATTCATAAATGGTCTTGAATAATTTTGCTATTTTAAGAAGGAAAGTTGGCATAATTTCCAATCTCAATTATGACATTTGCCTGCCCTCAAGAATTATAAAGGTGCGTTTGATTGAAAATTATTCTTGATAATTTTGATTATTCATTTAAAGTTATCAACAAAATCCTATTTGATTTAAATAATCGATGATTTTCAAATAATGATGCATATTCGACACGTCAGAAAAGGGGCATGTAACTCGGAATCGAAAAATCTTTAAAAAGTGAAATTTTTGCTGATTCTGGGATTAACAAATTATTTTTTTCCAAAAATATTTTTCGATATTTACCCTTTGAGACAAAAATATTCCCAATAAATTATTGTAATGAAAATAATAATCTACGCTCTAAACGAGGATTAATCAAATATATTATAAAAATATTTAGAAAAATAATTAAAATATTTAAAATTAATATTTTAAGAAATAATTAAGAGGAGTATTGAACCAAGAGTAATACAGTAAATATAAAACTAGGTTATACACTAAAATCTTTAAATAAATAATTTTTTGTTATAATATTTAGAATTGAATTAAATAATATTAAATTATATTTTATTTTTTATAATTTTGATTATATAATTATCTGATAATCATATGATAAGATTTTATACGATCACTTAATTAAACACGCGTTTGGTCACGTAGAACTACCCCGTTAGCGGATCCACACAGCGTTACCCGTTGAGGTCATTCGCGTATAGGTGCACCCGAAACCGTAGCCACTAGGGTTTGTAAAAAACCGCCTATTTAAACCGCTCCCAAAGGCCGCCAAAGGGCGGTGCAGTTGCAAGTGGCTGCCTATCGGTTTCATCCGCAAATATACCACCCAAGGAGAATTAGATAAGGAAAAAAGAGTTTGTTCGTCGGATCTCCGATCCATCAATCGGAATCTTCTCGTTTGTCGTCGTCGTCGGTTTGGTTTCGATCGGTCAGGGTTTCGTGGAGGAGCCGGGAAGGAGCAACGCTCGTGCTCGACTTGGTTGGAGAGCGAGATATGGCGCAAGTCCAGCTGCAGCCCCACGCAGTGGTTTCTAGCCCCGCGGATGCGGCCGCGGCAGGAGGCGGCGTGGTCCGTGTACCCTCGACGTCGTTGTACGTTGGCGATCTGGATTTGGGCGTCACGGACGCGCATCTGTTTGATGTTTTTAGCCGGATGGGGCAGGTCGTGTCGGTCCGGGTGTGTCGGGATGCCAGCACTCGTCGCTCACTTGGTTACGCCTACGTGAATTTCAGCGATCCTGTGGATGGTAATTTTTTTTTCCAGTTATTTCATTCGCTTTCGTTTCGTTGTTGTTTGTTTCTCAATCTTCGTCTTCGGTCATTACCATTTTATTGATGTGATGCATTTGTGTGTCCTTATTAAAAGTAATTTGTAAATGCTTAAATTGGTTCATTTCGGTCTATGGTCCGATGTTCTTATAACCCATCACGATTTTTGGTGTTCTCGTTGTTTTCCATTTTTTTGTTGGAATTCTTGTTGATTATCTTAACCTAGATAGCTATTGATTGAGCAATACCTATTATTAGATAGGCACATCTGGATCTCTTGCAATTATGCTTTTTAATTTGTATGTTCGTAATTCTCCAAGCTACCAATATATGAACTATGCTATTTAATCTTTTGCTTAGTCAGAATATAAATTTTTTTTAATGAGGAGGACAGTTTATTTTCCCCCAAAATAAGAACTATTATCAAACAAATATTTCATCAATAATGGTAGATTGAAAATTCTTTTTCTATACAAATACAGCCTAATCTTTTCAAATATCATATTTAAAGAGATATTCCTTTTCCTTTATATTTGCTTTTAGCATTCTGGAGTATTAACATAATGAACTGCTAGATACTGGTATTATTTTATATATGTATCAGATTCAATTATATTACAGGGGACTCATTTATCTTCATTATGAAAAAATAATTTTCTCCTTTATTTTTTTCTTGTTGCGTTTTCTAAAATTCTATCGCAATGTCATACTACTAGATACTGATGTTGATATGTAATATGTATTTGTGAACTCATGCCCAAATGCACGGTTGATTTAACAATTCAAAATTCTTGTCCAATCATGCTCATCTCTTTCATTGCAACTTGATTGATTTTAATTATGGTGCTTATTGAACCACATATCATCTGCTTCAGTTTAGTCACAATGTTTGAGTGATGTATGAGGAGCAATATATGTGAATTGTACTTTACATTCTTAAACTTCCATTGACAGCGGCAAGGGCAATTGAAGTTTATAACTTTACACTTCTTAATGGAAAGACTATTCGCATTATGTATTCAAATCGTGACCCTAGTTTGCGCAAAAGTGGGGCTGGGAACATTTTTATCAAGGTATGATAGTATACTTAGAATAATCAGGAATGCGGGCACTGTATGTTAATTGTCCTGCCTTTAGCGTTTCTGTTATTAACTTTTTTTTTCTTTTTTTTTTCTCATAGAATCTGGACAAATCTATAGATAACAAAGCACTCCATGATACATTTTCAGTCTTTGGTAACATTCTGTCTTGCAAGATTGCGACAGATGCATCTGGTCTTTCAAAAGGATATGGATTTGTCCAGTTTGAACAAGAGGAGGCAGCACAAAATGCAATCCAGAAGCTAAATGGCATGCTCATGAATGATAAGAAAGTATTTGTTGGGCCATTTGTTCCTAAACAGGAGAGGGAGGGTGCTGCAAGCACTTGTAAATTTAATAATGTATTTATAAAAAATCTCTCAGAATCTGTAACAGAGGATACTCTACAGGAAGTTTTTGGTGAATATGGAAAGATCACCAGTTGTATTGTGATGAGGGAGGGTGATGGAAAATCCAAATGCTTTGGCTTTGTCAACTTTGAGAACCCTGAAGCAGCTGCTAAGGCTGTTCAGGAGCTCAATGGGAAGAAATTTGATGATAAGGAATGGTATGTTGGTAAAGCTCAAAAGAAATCTGAAAGAGAGCAAGAACTTAAAGAGAGGTTTGCACAAAGCAAGCATAAGGATACTGAAACATTACAAGGAGTTAACTTATACATAAAGAATTTGGATGATAGCATTGGGGATGATAGCTTAAGAGAGCTCTTTGCTGGATTTGGCACTATTACCTCTTGCAAGGTTCTTTTATGCTAACTTTTAGTTGTTTGTCTGCTCCACTATATTTTGTTGCTTGCTTATTTGCTCCGATGATTTATAGGTCATGCGTGACAATTATGGTAAGAGCAAGGGATCTGGATTTGTTGCTTTCCAGTCTCAAGAAGATGCTTCTCGAGCTGTAAGTTAACTATGTTGCTACTTTGCTTTTTGGTTGTCTTATTTTTTACTGATTTTGGAGTGAATCTACAATAGCTATCTGAGATGAATGGAAAAATGGTCAGCGGTAAACCACTTTATGTTGCAGTTGCACAACGCAAGGAAGACAGGAGAGCAATATTGCAGGTAGTTTCTCAAATGTTGTGATTCGAGCAACTGTTTTTATTATTTGAGCATATAAGTGATAATACTTTGGTATCAATAACCTTGAGCTCCAATCTAGCTTTCTTGGAGCAGATTTTGAAAACCAATCTATTCAGTGTTGACTTATGTCTAGAAGCTATAAATACATTTGTTGTAATGGCGACACAATATTTTAATATGTCCAACTTAGTATTTGAGTACACTCTCCAAGTTGTAGGGTTTCTTTCTTTGATCCTCTAAGGGGGAATTCACAAGGAAGACAGGAGAGCAAAATTGCAGGTAGTTTCTCAAATGTTGTGATTCGAGCAACCGTTTTTATTATTTGAGCATATAAGTGATAATACTTTGCTATCAATAACCTTGAGCTCCAATCTAGCTTTCTTGGAGCAGATTTTGAAAACCAATCTATTCAGTGTTGACTTCATGAACAATGACATTTAATCCTTCAAGGTAGCAAAGAGCTATTTTGTTATTATAGCTTAAACTATTAGATGTAACATAGTCAAAGGCCTACCTAGTCTTGTGCCTAAATTTTATATTAAATTAGTTATGTCTAGAAGCTATAAATACATTTGTTGTAATGGTGACACAATATTTTAATATGTCCAACTTAGTATTTTAGTACACTCTCCAAGTTGTAGGGTTTCTTTCTTTGATCTTCTAAGGGGGAATTCACAAGATAAATATAATGATGCAGAGAGTTGTTTTCCTCAATTATTAATGAAATCTTAATTTTGTTGTCGTATATTTTTTTCTCCTACGGCTATTGTCATCTTGTTCCTCTATCCCCTCCATTGTTCAAACTAAAGATGGATCTTGTTTTGTTTGGCTTAACACACGCTCATGGGTTTGTATGGGTAAAGGGGTTTGTTTCTTTCTTCTAACTCATTTGTGCGCATGATTTAAGATGATATTAGTTAGTCTGATACTTTCTAACATCTTCTCTCCCTCGTGTTGAATGGCTAGGAATTCAGCCTTCTATTATCATTTCTCCTCCACTCAAGTGGATGATTGAAATACTAATCTCACTTATCTTTGTAACATCTTTTGATGATTGAACTTTGGAAAGACAGACTTGTAATTTTGTCTCTTTTTACAATCTGAATTTCTCTATAGAGATGTTAGAACTTTAGTTACTTTTATCAGTTTCTCTTGGCATCCTCATCTCTTGGATTAATCTATTTTGCTGTCTTTGCATCTTCATACTGCCGGACTAGTATTTTGTTTTAATTTTTATTGTCGTTAAATGTCTTGATAAGTTGTAACTGTATACAATATTTTAATCCCCTCAACTATTTCTTTGCTGACCAATGATTATCTGTTGGTTATAGGCTCAATTTTCGCAAATACGTCCGGTGGCAGTGCAAGCTTCAATCGCCCCACACATTCCATTATATCCTCCTGGTGCTCCTGGGTTGGGGCAGCCACTTTTCTATGGTCAACCACCACCTGCACTTGTTCCTCAGGTAAGGAGATATAATTCATTTATTTTGTGACAAATATTTTTTAATTGCTGATTTTTTCGTTATAGCAGCTGGGTTTTAAATGATTCAAGGGAAAAACTTCAAAGATGAAAATGTTAATTTGATATCTTGAAGATTTTTTATTTACCCAATTGTGATCAAGAATTTGGAAGACATTCCTATGCTATCGTTATTCTTGACATGTTTTTTTTTTTGTTTTCTTTGCTTTTCTAAACTTGGAAAAGGGAACATAATAAAAAAATTCCACTTATTTTGGTCATTATATGTATAACTAAACAATTTTCCTGTTAGCCACTGTCTTTTTTAAAAAAATCACCATCTTAATCTAAATGTTTCCAATTTAGCCATTAGCCATTTTTAAGAAGATTTATCATATTAAGACTAAATGCTCTCATTTAGCAATATGGGTATGTTCACTTTGATGCTGGATTGAAAGGAAGAAAATGGAAGAAAGAAGCACCTCTCAAATATTTCTGCTCAGAATGAAGTTTCCTTTATGCTTTTGCTTTCTCATTCTTCCTAGAGGCTCCAGGGTTTCTAGTTTTTGAAAGAAAGTTTTAACTAACTCTTGATTTTTGCTTTGCTTGCTCGTGTGTGTGTATATATATATATATAAATTATTGGGCATGTGTCAAAATCTAGGTTAATTAAAAACCATTTTTCATCTTCTGCTTAACTATTAAATCACAATTCATAATTCTTTGTGAAATAGTTTGCATACAAATCCAAAGAATAAATATATGAGTTTATGATTGATTTGGTGGTCATAAGTGAATATAATGTGGTTCCTCAGCACATTCTACATGTCCATAAAGCAATTCTGCATTACATAATCTTTTGCAAAGATTTTTATATAATTAATGATTTCATCATCATAATCAACATCAAACTGTGTTTCTTCCAACTGTTTAAAATAAATGATTTATATTACTATTTCAACTGTTCCTAGGCTATACTTTCTCTCCTTTTTATTTCATTTATTCCGTATGCTGCAAACTAAATTGGATATTATGCTGTAGCCTTCAGTTAGCTCTTATGCAGTAATGAATCATAACCTTCTTTCATAGTTCAGAATGATTTTGAACAATACCATTGTAGTACTCATATGAAGAATGATATTTTTTTGCATACTTACTCTGAATTGAAGAGGTATAATTTGTTCAAAATAAAACTTTATCACAGCCTGGATATGCCTTTCCGCAACCACTTGTTCCTGGGATGAGACCTGGAGGGGTGCCCTTCCCCAATTTCTATATGCCGATGGTCCAACATGGCCAGCAAGTCCAGCGCCCTGGTGGAAGGCGCGGACCATCAGGCCCTGTATATCAAACTCAGCAACACCCTATTCCAATGATTCAGCAACAAGTTAGTTACTTTTCGAAAATGCAAACTGCCCATTGTTTATCATATATTACACTTAACATTTTTGATGCTACAGATGATTCCAAGGGGTGGACGTCCCTATCGATATCCTCCTGGGCGCAACATGCAAGAAGTTCCTGGTTCGGGCGGAGGGATGTTCTCTCTTCCACATGACATGAGCGGTATGCCTGCGAGGGATGCAGGCATTTCACAGTCTATTCCTATTGGAGAATTGACTTCAGCTCTTACAAATGCTACACCGGGGCAACAGAGATCGGTAAGCCATAACAATTTTGTTTTGTTTATCTTCCAAGCAAACCTGTCAGTTCGTCATGAAACCTCAACCATTTATATTCGTTTCATTATGTACAGATGCTGGGTGAGAGCTTGTACCCACTTGTGGATCAGCTGGAACATGATCATGCTGCCAAGGTCACCGGCATGCTCTTGGAGATGGATCAAACTGAAGTGCTGCATTTGCTGGAGTCTCCTGAGGCATTAAGTGCCAAAGTAGCAGAAGCAATGGAAGTTTTGAGAAATGTAGCTCAGCAGCAGCAGCAGCAGCCTCCGCCGCCAGTTGACCGGTTGGCCGCTTTGTCATTGCAAAATGTTGTTTCTTGAGCTGATGCATCCGACTGCCTGGGCTACCATTTTTCGTTGGCTTTGATCCTAGAGATGACTCTGATACTTTTTTTTTTGTTTTTTGGTTATTTATTCATTTACCTTTTTGCAGAGCTTTTAAAACTCTAAGTTTATTTGAACATAAAATTTAATTTGGACTCATTTCGGTATATTTGAAAACTCAAGATACGTTTTCATTAAATTACCCCTGTTTACTTAGCGGGTTCCTCCCCGAATTGCAGGAGAAACGGGAGGAGGAGAAAAGGAAAATTGTTTGTTTATTCATCATTGGAAAGTGTTTTAGGAATTAAACACACGATGCCAAAAAGCAGGCACTAAATTAAATAGGAAGCTAAAAAGGACAAAATAAGAAGTAGATAGAAGAACAATAAACATGCCAGCTGATGAAGCGCAGTTATGGGGAAATCTCCACTCCACCAATTAAAGCCATCTCCCCCTCTTCGAGCCACCACACCACGAGAAAAAGAGGGCAGCACCAGCACGAGTTCTGAAAGAAAACGAGACAAAAAGATAAGGGAGAGAGAGCAGAGAAGGATGAAGAAGACGACTCTTCTTCTCTTTATTTGTTTTCCACTCTTTTACTTTGGATTTTTTGTATTATGAATCGAGCATTGATCCATCTCTTCTCCCATTTGGTGGTGCAAAAATGGCTCTTTTATCTCTCTTCGATCATCTTTATTGTCAAGAAGAGAACTTGGAGGAGTTTGGCGAAGAAGAATTTGAGCAATCTGTGCCGGCGCCGCTTCTTTCGACGCCCTGTGAGTCCGAGCGCCACCTTCTCTCGGCAACGGAAGTTGAACCCGAGGAGGAGTGGCCGGAGTTGCTCTGCTCTCTCTTGTCCAAAGAAGGGGAGTTTCTTCCGAAACTCTTTCCCGACGGCAGCGATTTTTCTTATCTCCAATCGGCGAGGAAGGTGGCGGTGGAGTGGGTCGCGAAGGCATCGCGGCGGCATGGCTTCGCCGCCCTCACTGCACTTCTCGCCGTGAACTACCTCGATCGGTGCTTCCTGCCCTGCGACGCCCGAGGGGAGCTGCTCCGCCTCCAGGACGACAAGCCATGGATGGGGCGACTCGCGGCCGTGGCGTGCCTCTCGTTGGCGGCGAAGGTGGAGGAGACGCGTGTCCCTCTCCCTGTCGACCTCCAGATGTTTGAGACGCCGGAAGACGGAGGATTCGTGTTCGAGCCCAAGACCGTCAGGCGGATGGAGCTCCTGGTGCTCTCCGCTCTCGGATGGAGGATGAACCCCGTCACTCCCCTCTCCTTCCTCCACCATTTCTTCCCTCGACTCCATTCGAAGGCTAAATCCGCAGGAACTGACGCCGGCGCCGTCCGCCGCATCCGCGCGCTGCTGAGGAGGTGCGAAGCGACTCTTCTCTCTGCAATGACCGGTAAGTACTCATTAAAATCCAATACTCCCATCGAATTCTCAATCTCTTTACACAGCCATCGGCTCAATTTCTGGCTTAATCAATTGAAGATGGGAGATGGGTCCGATATCCGACGTCGGTGTGGGCAGCAGCGGCATTGCTTCAGGCGACGGAATCCGCCGAAGGAGGCGCCACGGCGGCGGAAGTCCAAGAGACCAGCCACCTCATTTCCCTCCTTAAAGCTCCCAAGGTGAGATTTTTTTACTCCCCTGTTTCTCCTCTCTCTCTTATGATCTCGTAACGCTAATTTGCTGACGAGTAATTCAATCCCTCTACAGGAAAAAGTGGAAGAATGCCACCAGATGATCTCGGAAACATCTCAAACCGGCATGATCGGCCACAAGCGCAAGCTTTCTTCCTCTGTTCTCCACTTCTGTCAGTCGCCGCCAAGTCCCAGCGGAGTGATCGGTTCCTGCTTCAGTCGTGAGAGCTCCTACGACTCGTGGGCTGCTCCTCCTCCTCCTCCTCCTCGAAAGAGAAGCAACGGCAACGTGAGCAACACTCCGGTAAACAACAGAGATGGAGAAAAACTAAGATTCGCTAATTAACGTTATGCCTATGGACGTCAGAAGCAAACTTCTCTCCATCTCCGCCATGGATCGACGCCATTGACTCGAAGCTCTACTGAGCAATTTTCGCGAGCAGTATGGGAATCAATAAGAATCTTAATCAATCTCTCTTCTTGGAAGGATTTGCCTGGACTTGTGTAATCTTCGACCTTAATAACAGACTCGGACCCATCTTCCAAAATCTCCAGTGACTTTTGATTCCATTGCTTGATTCATACACAACGCAAGCTAATAACTTCGTCGTTGCTCGTTCCAAGGCATAAACCAACCCGACAAAATTGTTCCTACTTATCAAACCGTCGAGCAATTTGCTTCTTTGTTTAAACTTTGCTGTGATTTTGAAGATTGTTGAGCGCGGGTGACGATTTTCCAGGCGCGTGGTTTCATAGTTTTGTGGGACTTGGCGATGGAAAAGCAGCCATTGTTCTTTCACGAGCCATTAATGGAGCTCATAATGAAAAGGCAAAAGGAGAGAAGGACCAATCACCAATGAGTGTGTTCTTGAGTCCTTAGACCTTTTCACTTTCGATTCTTTGCGGTAAAAATCAGGATGAGACTATGACACGGAGGAAAATAGAAATCTGACAAATATTATATTGTCAAGAATGAATCTCTAATAATAAAATTTTATATAATAATCATCTGCTCGTGATGGAAACCTCTTTTAACTCTTTAGCTCCATTGGAGATGGATTAACTCGTCCCCCTCCATCTAAATTGTGTATCTGGTGGGAACGAAAAGGAAGAGGAGAAGAAAAGAAAAGAAAAGAAAAGAAAATTAAATTGTGTTCTTTGTCTCTCTTCGGTATGCCTGAGCCCTTCACGGTGCCCTCACTTCGTTAGCTGCCGGTTTAACGCCGGCATTGCTTGCCCCACGTCACACCGCCCGTTCACGTCGCACCAACATTTTTCACCTGGCTCATATCGTAGAAAAGATCGATTGCAAGTATATAGATATATATTTTGATAATTTAAATGTTTGAATTTACCTTATTAAAGTATAGACGTACGTCTTTCCTAATTCATTGATAAATCTAAATTATTATAAGAGAATAAAGATTGAATTTATGAAGAAATAATCTCTCTCACGTGAAGAAACACGCTCGATTATCATGATTTATTTTCTTCCAAATATTTTGAGAGAAATAATTCGATCTCATAAATCAATCATAAATTCGAAAATAAAAATGACTACTCGTCTAATTAACATTTCAAAATTTTCATTCTAAGAAAGATTATTTTTTGTAACACTTTATCATCTGTTAGGAGAATAAATTATTTTACAACGTTACTTTAATATGTATATAGACTAAATTATTTTATTTTTTATTTTTATAATTA
>JBBUKS010000044.1:134245-153206 GCA_038050645.1 Hedychium gardnerianum
TCAAGTTGTGTTCTTGCATCATTGTGAGCACTAGCTACACCACCAACATGCGTATTAAATACTTCCATTGCTTTTCTCTAATTATTCATCCCTGAATTAGTAAATGCCTAATCTCCAACTCGACATCCTCTATGAGAATTTTTAAAGAGATGACACCAAAAACAAAAGGCTGCATCTTTTGATATGCTGTACTCTAATCATGATTTTTTTTTAAAACCAAGCAACTTGGAAACTACTATGCTCTTTACCAAATTGTCTTTGGGGATAACTATGGCCAAATGGTTAACAAGGTCCTCTAATCAAATATTCTCTTCGAATCTGATCTCTAATAGAAACATCAAATTCATTAATTGGTTTGCGTAGCCCTGGGTCACTAACAACATCATCTGGATTGAATTCAACACGAGAATGTTTTTCTTACTATTTTCTTCCTTAGAATTCTTAGAAGACTCAATACTTCGTTGTAAAAATTTCTCCATAACCCTATGTCAATTCATCAAAATTATTGAATTAATAAATAAACATAATATGTATTATGTGTAAAACGGTAAAAGAAAATCACAAACTCACAATAAAATAATATTAGTCTCAAACCGAAGGGTCTTTGTTGTGGAGCACCGACAACGCAACAACAACGACATTAGCAAGTAACATCCACAAACCGACAAACGAATGGTAGCGGAGCAATAACAGCAAAGCAGCGATGGCGGAGTAGCGGCATCGACGACGTGCGATGATAAACATAGACAACGAGGATCCAGGGCAGTGGGCCAGTGGCGACCACGTCACTAGTGTGGGCCGCGTGGCTGTCGGCGGCGACGAAGAGTTTGAGGGTGAGAAAATGTGTGATTTCCAAGGAAATTTAGGGTTAGGGTTGGAGAGGATATAAAGAGGAAGAGGGGAAAAAAATCACGATCATGGGATTTGGGAGGAAAGTTTGGCCGTAAGCTTTAACCTTTTTAATTGCATTTTTGCGAAAAAAATCCAACAAGTTTTGAAAATTACAACTATACCCTTTCCTATATAAATCTTGATAATTGCATTTTTTTCCGATGTGGCTCGGGAGCAAGGGGGTGCTTCCGCATACCCCCGCGCCCCTTTGCCTCCGCCACTGCGTTCACCACCAGGTGATTGATCACACCCAAAACATCAAGTAGAACAACAGCAGGCAGGTTTGCTATTTGTGTATTGCTACATGAATCTTAAGCTATGATCTAACCACTTTTGAGCTTCAACAATAATCAATTTTTTTTTCTGATCATAGAATCCCAATGGTCATCTTTGAACATGTCAATACCACTTAATGATTTAGTCCATTTCCTCACATTTCGTAATTTGTTGGAGCTATTTTTTTCTAGTAACCTAACACTTATGTGGAACCTTGAAATATCTATTCTATATCTCTATAGGATGGATTCATCTTTTTGATAGTCATAGCATTAATTTTTGCATTTTGAGCCAACAAGTTAAATGAGTTATTTATGTGACATTTTCAAAGCTAGCGCCTCAATATTTCCTCTGGTAAAATGTTCAATAAGGTTTCATCCTGAATGTAAGATATTAATGAGCCTGAAATAACTGTCTGGGTATTGTGATTATAATTGCTCAATCTTAAAATTGAAATATTTTCAGGGTATGGAATTATGAAGAAGCTACTACTTTGAACAGTTTTAATAATCATGAATCATCTGATAGAGGGATATCCAAGCTCTCCCTTGTGAATGAACTTGATGTCAGCTTGCTTCTAGTTGCTTCAAGTAAGCCACCTTATTAATCACCTACTGTTTTACGGGAGAGCCTTTTTTAGCTAAAAGATTCTGGTTTTGCATACTCGTGTACTATAGGTGATGGAAATGTTCGCCTTTGGAAAAATTTCACGGAACGAGGGAAACAGAAACTTGTATCAGCCTTCTCTTCACTTCAAGGCCATCGGAGTGCAGCTCGTGGCACAGCTGCTGTTGTTGATTGGCAGCAACAGTCTGGTTATTTGGTACTACAATTTTGACTCTTGTTCCACCTTATGGGTTATCTTTGTATTTTATCATGTGATTTTGATGCAAGGGTTTCTTTCCGACTTAATTTTAGTATGCTTCTGGAGGCACATCATCTGTCCTGCTTTGGGATCTGGACAAAGAGCAGCTAGTTAGCTCCATCCCATCATCATCTGACAGCTGCATATCAGCTTTGGTGAGAGCTGGTTTGCTTATTCTTTTCTTCAGTATGTAGAAGAGTGATTCAGAAGGCTACTTCTCCATAGGCATTTGCAGCTAGTTATTCTTAATTTCTATCCAATTTAAGAACCACTAAATATGTTTTTTTTGTATGCTCAATTCTTCATCAGGTGTGCTTCAGACACCTATTATATTCCTGATTTCTTTGCTTACAGGAACTCAACCAAAGATGAAGTTGAGATGACATCTCAATCTGAATCCTAGAGGAATAGTTTCTCTACTCCCCAACATTTTGATCTACCATACAAACTAGACTATAAGATGCTTTCTGGTTTAATACTTATTTTCTTAGCATCTTATGTTAGAGTCTACTGCTTTGCAAGATATTTAGCTTTCTTCCTCATTATTTGGTTTAAAGATCACCCATTTAATTAAAAGCTTTTGTAAAGCAACAGAGTCACTTTGGCAACATTATTTGCTTTTTTTTTTTGTTATTTTAGCAAGGAGTAAATGCTAAACTAGAATCTTGGCATGAAACACTAGAAGTGAAACGATTTAAAGTAAAGATAGAATATATGAAATTTAAGTTTAGCAATATTAGACGTAATGAGACAATTGTTAAGATAGGAGATGACGAGTTGTCTTCAACTGAGAGGTTTAATTATTTAGGATCATTTTTGCAAAACGATGGAGGGATTGAGAGAGATATCTTACATAGAATACTAGCAGAATGGTTGAAATGAAGGAGAGTGTCGGCTATTTTGTGTGATCGTAAAGTACCTTTAAAACTTAAAGGGAAGTTTTACAAAACGACGGTTAGACCTGTTATGTTATATGACATTGAATGATGAGCTATGACTCGAGCACATGAGCAGAAGATGAGAGTTGCAGAGATGAGGATGTTAAGGTGGATGTGTGGACATACGATGATAGATAGAATAAGAAATGAGAGCATTAGAGAGTAAATCGGAGTTGCATTTATTGAGGAAAAATTCCGAGACACGTTTAAGATGGTACAAATATGTACTTAGACGGCCAATAAATACTTCGGCGATGTGAAACCATGACAAATACACACATCAAACGAGGAAGAGGAAGACCAAAAAAGATTTGGTTAGCAACAATAAAATAAAATAAAATATATTTAAGTATATATGACGATATAGTAGGGGATAGAGCTCAATGGCGTAAAATGATTCATATAGCCGACCCCACCTAGTGGGATAAAGCTTGGTTGTTGTTGTTGTTTAGCAAGGTATCATTATTCTGAAATATGTTCTAAAAGATTGGGATGATACATTAGTAATAGTATGGTTGAATTATATTGTGTGAATTATTTAGCTCTAATTATTTTGGAACTACATATGCACCTTAATTTTGTTGCATGCTTGTTTTCTTTTGGAATTGTTGTAACTTCATTCTTGTGCTGAAATAGAAATGTCTAAAGCTCATTTGAAATTCTCTGTACCTCTGTATTTGTGATCTAGTGCATGAAAAAAAGAGTAAAGGTATTAGTATGGTAAAGTATCTGTCCAGTATTTTTCAAGTTATCTAAATCTTCATATTTTAGATTTAGCTCTTCCTTTTTTGTATATACTTATAACTGCTCTTCTCATGTCTATATTACAGTGTTCACTGATTATTACTTTACTTGCTTGCGTTTTTTTTCATTAGTCTTTATGCCAATGGATTTCTTCACTCTTGCAGTCTGCTTCTCAAGTTCAGGGGGGTCAATTTGCAGCTGGATTTGTTGATGGTACTATCAGGATATACGACATTCGTACTCCTGAAATGTGAGAATGATATACTTGGTTTAAACTGACTTAGCTTTTGTGTTTTCCCATATAATATTGTGCACATTTTAGTTGATCCTATTATCTAGAAACAATTTATGCAGAAATTAGCAGTTGTGACTGTATCTTAAATTTTGTGGTAATATTCTGCCTGGCCATCATATGATGGCCGCATCATAGCTATACATTGTACTTGCGGTTACTTAAGTTTCGTTTTTTGGTTTAATCTTTAAATTTCTGCCAACTACATGAGAAATGTCGACTATATGCAAACTGATTGTTGCTTTGTAAAAGTGTCAATCTTTATATAATATGCAATCATTTATCATAGTTTCATATGTTTGCATGTAACTTGCTTTAAGTCTATTTACTAATACAGATAATCTATGTTCCTTAAAACATGCAATCATGTAGTAATTTCTCAAACATCATCTATGCACATGTCTGCCAATGAGGGCATAATATCTGAATTTAAAACCTTTTCTTTCCTCTGGTATTGAATGCTCCTTTTATTATCATTGTCCACTTGAATATCTTTGTTGAATTTGTACTTCTGATCTTGTAGGCCGGTCTGCACTGCTCAGCCTCACACACAGAAGGTAGAGAAGGTTGTGGGAATTGGTTTTCAGCCTGGACTTGATACAACTAAGGTTAGAAATATAAGGCTCAAAATTCTGGTGTTATGTACATTTTCGACCTACAATTTTTTTAGCCAATATTTGGTGGATATCGGCTGTTTTATTTCTTTTCTTGTTCAACTTCTTCATTTATTCAAATGCAGATTGTCAGTGCATCGCTAGCAGGGGATATACAGTTCCTGGATGTTAGAAACCAATCTGAACCATATCTTACCATTGATGCACATAGGGGCTCCCTTGCTGCCTTGGCAATTCATCGGCATGCTCCAATTATTGCAAGTGGTTCTGCTAAGCAAATTGTGAAGGTTTTCAGTCTAAAAGGAGAGCAGCTAAGCATCATCAGATATTACCCTACTTTCATGGCTCAGAGAATAGGTTCTGTTAGCTGTCTCACTTTCCACCCGTACAGAGTACTCCTTGCTATTGGTGCGGCCGATGCCTGTGTATCTATTTATGCAGATGACACTTACCAAACAAGATGACTTGCTTTTGGCAACGTTCAAACCTTCAGACCTGATCAAGGAACATGGAATTTTCAATTTAATAATCAAGGAGATGGTAACTGCATTTGCTCCAGATTGTGACATCTGGCTGCACAAGCCTGCTTTGAATGTGAAATTTGTATCTTACAGTGTTCGTTAGCCTCCTCAAAAGAGGGTCACACTTCATCAGAATTCTTGCATCACCGTCGGAGGCTCTCACTAATAATAATATTTAGGTAAAAGTTGTACATAGTCTCTTTTATGTTTATGTTTTCTTTTTGTTATTTAAATTTTCTTGATCATTTTCTTGCTTTGCTTTGTTCAAAGTTGTAAAATTGCACTTTCATATTATAAATTAAGTATTGGCTGCTTTTAGGAAATTGTGTTGTGATGTTGGACACTGAAAATGTTTTTGGCTTCTCATTACTGATTTTGTATGTTCGCTGCCCATAATTTTGCTTATTCATGCATATGCTTTGATCGATCATTTTAATTACTGAACAAGTTCTAAATGGTATCAAAATTCTGTAAGATTGTAACGTCTTTTGGTACCTTGTAGTGATGCAGTAAAGAAGAATGTTTTGAGTTATTTAAGTCTTTGTTTCTTTGTATTTGTTATTTCTGATTGTGCTGTTGCTGTAATGGTAATAAAAATCATTTTCATTCTTGGTACAACTACTTCTAGTTATAAACCCAGAATGTGTATTTATTGAGCCAATGCGTGAGATTTCTGTCCACCGGGATTTTCTCTCTCCTTGCTTGTGATGTTATTGGTACGAACTCAACAGTCCAAAGGTACTTACCCAATTTAAGAAATTTCTAAGATTTTTTTTTTTCATGCACATTTATTAGTTATTACGGTCATTATTATGGCGTAAAGTTACTGAGTTTACTGGTATGCGGTTAAAGAAGATTTTTTAAATTTGTTAGTTCGTTTCCTGCTGATTATTGCTTTAGATAGAGAAAAAAACTTTATTATTAAATGGGTCTGGTGTTCTTTTTCATGTAAATTTTGTCTGCTTTTGTTTTGGTTTCCTCTCAGAGTTGAGTTCCCTATTTTACAATATGTAGTTACAGAATATGTCGCTTTAACGACAGTTTTGAGGCGCATCACAATGTTTAAACCGAGACATTTTGCTTGGTCATACAGAAGGAAATGTTGTTCACACAAAAGAGGTGATTCTGAAATTGCTGGTCAAATAATACTAATCATTTTGGCCTCCATTAAAATTGCCTATATAATGCATTTGAACTTCATTGCCTCGATGCCATGGTTCTAGTGCAGTCAAGCTAGAAGTTATCTTTTTGTTTTAGGAATTTATGTATCTGAGCTTTGTTTGATTAATTCTGGAGGTAGATGGTTTTTTCCTTTTGTTTGTCTATCGGATAAATCTAGAACATAATTTATGCACTTTGAGGTTGATTTTCAGAATTATCTCCATTGGAGTTTGAATCCGGGTTTTCTTATTTGTCCACTGTATCATATCCATGGAGGCAAAAGTTATCGTATTGTTGCATTAGTTTGACATGAAGCTTAATAAACCTCGGAAGCCATTCCAAAAATCATTAGAAGTTTTATTAGCATTTAGCAGCCCTTTGATCTATATAACTTCTAGCTCAACTGCACAAATTCAGCAACATACAGAACAGTTTATGGGATAATGTAAATTCTGCAACGAAACCTAAACATTAAGTTCATGTTTGCATGGTTTGGTTTTACTTTTGATTTTCATTGATGATGTCAAAGTTAGAGAAGCTAGTAACAAGAGTAAAATGCCAAATTTTGCTAGGGCTGGAATTTGTCAAATCGTGGTGTAAGAATGAAACTGCTCCATTGGAAAGAAATGGAGTAAATGAACACTATTTTGTTTCCATTCAGCTTTTCTAAAAAATTTAAACTAAATGCTCCATTGATTTAACTCGCGGCCACAATTAAATTCAGTAGCAGTTTTGTTTATTAAAATTATTATATAAATTAAATATTTTTAGAAATATATTACAATTATAATATAAAATTATTAAATCCAAAATTATCAAATCATGGTGTCATTTGATAAACGGAATATAAAATAAAGAAATACCACATGAAGCAAATTTATATTCTTATTTTTTTAACGAAAATTATATTCTTATTCTTTTAAGCTTTGATTGATTCCTCTGAATTGAAATAAAAAAATATATTAAATCAAATAATATTGAATTTACAGGGATCTGATTTTATGAAAAAAAAATATTAGTAAATTAAGAAACGCTTATGAATAACTCAAATGTCTAACATCTCATATCTCATGATTATATATATTTTTTTAATAAAAATATAATAATTTAAAATTAAATTATAAATATTTAAATAATAATTAATGTCTTTCTATTACATCGTAGTTCCAGGGGCACTTCTTAATTGAAATAAAGCATGAAGCCTAAAATGCCATAGCCATCACGCTACCTCCATGATTGATACCTTGTCCACACTATAATTACATCTGTCAATATTAAATATAATTTAATAATTCAATCCAACTTGATAACATGTAAAGATGACAGAATCTATCATTTGTATATATTATTTGGTAACTACTAAAGGAATAATTTATTTTTTTTAAAAAAATATTTTATACCTTGATTTAATAATTCACACTTTGTAACTCGATTTCTTAAACAAATGTTATTATTTTAATGTAATTTTATCCTTCTTTTTCTCAAATAAAAATAGATACACGCATATAATTCAGAATGCAAATAATATTATTAACTAATTTAAAAATAAAACGAATTTGTTTAGTCTAAAATAAATTATTTAACTATCATTGGAATTTTATTTCTTAAATGTAAATTTTAGTTATAAATAAATCAACTAATAAAATTTCAAGCAGAAAAAGAAAAGAAAAGAAAAGAAATCTCTCGGTGCGTTTCAGAAGAGTAACGCAGCATCTAGCAGTCGCCTTTGTGGCCGCAACGCAGCCTCATCTCCCATCGTCTCTCCACCATCCCCACCGGCCTTTGGCCTACCAAATCGCCATCCGCCGTTGCTTGGATTTTTCAATTAGCGGATCTATCATCGACCAGGGCTTCTATGCCGTCTCGATTGTAGGTTGCCTATCTCCAATTATCAAGTCAAGGGTTACTCGACTTGGAGACCGAGGAGGCGAGAATCAAGGTCAGAGTGGTTTTATTTGATTTAATCATCGCCTAGGTTTATTGTGCAAATGGGTGTATTGTTCCCTCAAAATTTAAGTTTTTTTGTTTTTGTTTTTCATCAGTCACCCCTTTGAAGAATTTGAAGAGGCTGATGTAATCTGCTACAACTCCCTTTCAAGCGGATAGTACAAGGTAAATTGATAGCTTGAGTTTTGATTAAGGGGAGTTGTTTATACTAGTTTGTTTAGGAATGTTTTTTTTTTCCAAGCACTTGCATGTTTTGGGATGTTAATATATACATATTTTTTTTTACATGTGATTTCATAGTTGATCTGCACTTAAATTTGTTGAAAAAATTTGTAAAACAGAATAAACTGGCAATTTCATGCTGACAGTCTGACCGATAAAAGGTGTAAAGAAATTATATTGTAAGTATCATTATTATTTTGGATTGTTGCGTTCATTTACTAAATCAATTGCTATCTATTATTCATGGTAGTAAAGTATACAAAATAGTTTCTCAAGAGTTCCAATGCAAATCTTGCCATAACTAATTGAATTATTCAAATCATGGTGTTGTTACCGTTCCCTAGAGAACTATTCTCTAATTTTAACATCACATGAATTCCTGAATGGTATTTATTTCCTAAGACCTAGTTCAGCGGAGAATACACATCTAAGTATAGGGATATGATCCATGTGACTATAAATAGTTGAGACAAATAGCTTGTCGGTGATAATGATGGAAAAGGATCTTTTGAATCTTTTAGTGTGGCAATTAAGGAATTAGAGGCAATCATCATAGTTTAATAAATAGAGATAGGTATCGCCTTCAAATTTTCATGGAGTTCTTAGTCCATCCTTAAAAGATTTTGCACTTCATCTATTACATTTCCTTTTTCTTAGACTCTTAGGGTCATTTCATTCTAGAAGAGATGCTACTATCCAAACTTTAATGTTGAGGTTCTCTATTTTCTTTTTCCTCTATTAATTTTAATTTTTTTCTTCTAATTTTGATTTTCTTTATTATGCCATTATAACTTGGTATACTAATGTGTTCATGATAATTTCCTGTGAAAAAAAGCTTAATTGTAGAGATAAGGTCATCTTCATTGGTATTTTTGCTTCAGTCATTTAGAGAAAACAAACATATAAAGTTCATAGTTGGATGGTTTATGTGTTACAAGCATCTTTGAGTTCTTTCAGTTCCCTGGTAAAAGTCTACATACCAATAATTGATAAGTATGTCAAATTGGGTATTATTTTGTAGGTCAAATAAAGAAACATAAAATAATTTCAATTTGAAAAGTTTTTCCTTGATCAAGGATTTATAGAACTATTTCTGAAGGATTTGTTTGTGTTACAGGTTCAGGTGTGGTAAAGCATTTTGTTAAGGCATTAAGTTACCATCTTCTTGATTTGTTGGCATACTACATACCTTATGCTTTATAGGGAATGTTTGATTATTGAAATTAGCCATGTTGTTGTCAATTGACTTATGCACTTACAAAAATGATAAACTTTAGTGATGTATTATTTACTTGCATGTCATGATATGTCAAACATGACATTTAGATTAGAAAATGTCTCAATGACTGCATTTTATATACTAGGATTTTTTTTTACAGGATGGTAATTGAGTTAATCATAAAACAATTACACTACATGTGTAAAAGATCCAAGTACAATGGTAAATAAATAAACAATATGAGACTCAAACTGTTTATTCATACACTCAAACTATGAGTCTGTTTCTTGATCTCCTTTGTTACTATATTACCTATAACATTAGGATACTAGGCGTTGCATAAATTAACTTACCTACCAATAGTAACTGAGATATACAGTCTTGTGACTTTAAGAAAAATAAGTTTTCCCTCAAGTCATCAATAAAATGTGATTTCCTAAATCATTATTTCTTGCGACCACAATGTATGTTTCAAAACAATCTAAGTGCCTACTGGTTTGCGCCCAAGTAGATTTGCACCTTGCAGAAGAGGTACAAGAAGATCCATTCATATTTCATCTAAGATAAGGAGACTCCTTCAATACTACAAACAACCTCAACACCAAGAACATAACATGGTTTTTCCAAATCTGTAGCGACAAATTTAGCTTCTGATTTAATCTCGATGGTACTCTGCGTATCACTTGCTAGTTGGTAGAATATCATTAGCATAAAGTGCAGAGACATTGTTTTTGTGGCATTGTGTCATTAAAAAATTGGATTGGCATGCTTCCAATAGGGATCACAAACTTGTTATGGGTGGGCAATGATCATAAAGGTCACGGACAGGAAAAGTCACAAAATAAATTCTCAGATTTGCAAATGAGATGATTGAGCAAAGGGATTTATGGTGAAAGTGTATTTATCATTTTGAAGAATGATTGGTAAGTAGTCTATCTGTTGGCCAACGTATTGAAACATCAGTGGTGAAACACATTTAGACAAAGGCTGATGGTCATAGACACCAATAAGTTGTGGAATTTTTTTTTCTACGAAACATATTGGCTTATATGGTATTCTTTAACAATTTCAGTAGTTTTTATTATATGTTTCTTTTAGTTAATTAAATAAACTGAATAAATAATCTAGTTAGATCTAATTATAAAGTATGATGGCCATGTGAGCGAATGTTGTTTTACAACTAACGTAGATTTGGATTTTCACAGAGCTTATGTGGAATATCTAATTCCTTTATTTTTGAGGTGATAATTAAGCATAGTCAATCATTTGGATATCTACTAATGACAAAGTGATGATGGCTTGTTTTTTTTTTTTCTGCAGAAAATTGTGTCATGGCTATTATGCATTGTAGTTTCTGTTTTGAATCAAAGACTCGGGTTTCTGGACTATATCTTAATTTTATCGCATGCCATTTAATTTTTGACTTGACTCGAGTACATCCTGTTGAAAATTTGAATATTCTATCATTTTAGGAGCTGACTAGGCATGCTTCAACAGAAGATGTTGGAGGTATATATATTAAGATACCTGATTATTTTGTATGTCTATGAGTTTTGACGGCCATTGCATTCTACAAGCTGAATCTTCTTAATTTGGGATAAAATCTACAAAGATAATGGAATCCAATGGTGATAAAAGAGATGAAAAGGAAATTGTGGAAGAACAAGGCTCAGTCATCTCACCAACTGTCAAGGATCAAAACACTCTTTACATTCAGCCATCTCAGCATGAAAATGTATTTGAGGATACGAAGAAAAGTTCATTCCTGGATATCATTAGAAATATTCCTCATGGCAACAAGTTTAGGAAACTTGGTCCTTCCCCCTCAGCCAGGTTTCGTCAATTTGCATATGAACGAGATGAGTTATCTCGTTCAGTAATCTCTGAGCAGAGTCCTACACAACAGTCCCGTGTGTTATTGGTCAGAAGAATTGATTGGGCTTCCTTATGGTCAATGTGCAAAGAATGGATAAGGGATCCCTTGAATATCGCACTTTTCATCTGGATTACTATTGTCGCAATATCTGGTGCTATCCTATTCATGGTTATGACAGGAATGCTAAATTCCGCTTTACCAAATAAGTCTCAAAGAGACGCCTTGTTTGAAGTTAACAATCAGATCTTGAATGCATTATTCACTCTAATGTGCCTATATCAGCACCCCAAAAGATTCTACCATCTTGTGCTTCTGTGTCGATGGAAACCTAATGACATTCTGGTGCTCAGAAAAATTTACTGCAAAAACAGCATGTACAAGCCTAATGAATGGATGCATATGATGGTTGTGGTTTCTCTTCTCCATCTGAATTGTTTCGCACAGTATGCTCTGTGTGGTCTCAACTTGGGTTTTCCCAGATCCAAGCGACCTGCAATTGGAGTTGCATTGTGCATCTCGGTAGCCATTGCTGCTCCAGCTTTTGCTAGTGTGTACAATATTCTCAGTCCCCTCGGGAGGGATTATGCAAATGGAACTGATCCAGAAGCAGCAGCCAAGTTTGTTTCTTCCGCTGAGGGATTAACTCCGCGGGTAAAATCCCTTGAAAAAAGGTTCTCTTTTGTTGCAAAAGAAGACCAAAATTTGGCACAGAGTAAACCTGACTGGGTAGGTGGTCTATTCGATCTGTGGGATGACATTTCTCTTGCATATCTTTCAATCTTCTGCAGCTGTTGCATATTTGGGTGGAATATGGAGAGGCTTGGATTCGGCAACATGTATGTTCATATTATGACTTTTCTTCTCTTTTGCCTGGCTCCTTTCTTCATCTTCAACATGGCAGCTGTTAATATCAACAACGAGGCGGTCAGAGAGGCACTGGGGGTTTCAGGCATTCTGCTGTGTTTTTTCGGTCTGCTCTACGGTGGTTTTTGGAGGATTCAGATGAGGAAGAAATACAATCTTCCTTCAAGCACATTTTGCTGCGGGCACGCCTCTTCGACCGACTGCTTTCAGTGGCTTTTCTGTTGCTCATGCTCTCTCGCGCAGGAGGTGAGGACAGCAGATTACTATGAGATCGTGGAGGACAAGCTACGCGTTAAACAGAACGATGATGGCCAGCTCCTGCCTCCCGAAGATGGCACACCTCTGTTTAGATCCACTCCGGGTTCTCCTTTCCAAGGCCGGTCCAGTCCGTCGATCTTTCGGATGGAATACAGGACGACTCCTGTAAGTTATTCCGGGGGACAGACTCCAGAGGTGCGTTCTCCTGTTGCTGCACAAGGATTTCCATCAGTTACACTGAAAGCAGGCAATATGTCACCGGTTATTACTACTGCAGAGTAAATTGTGTTCTCTTGCACTTCTTCTTTCAGCATTTTATGAGTTTTGTGTTTGTTTGTAAATTTGGCTTTGCCCACAGACTGAACGAGTGAATGCAGTGTAACCGAAATATTCCCATCCCATGATCAAAATGATCAATTGGGGAAGAAGAGCTTCGTGTAAAGGAGCTCGATCAATGTATCGGGAAGGCCGGGCAAGCACCAGTGGACGCAAAAAGATACAGGATCTTGGTCTTGGTTCTGCTCATCCATCAAAGATTGGTATTGAAGACGATGATGTCGGCTCCTCGCCAGCTTCTCGCGTGCTTCCGTATCGATCCAGCTCGGTCGATCCTGTCTCTGACTCTGTGCACCTCGGCGTTGTCCGAATTGGACTCCACCAGGAACGGAGCCCAGTAGAACTCGATGGTCGCGTCGAGTCCTTTTGCCCTGAACTCGATTGTCGCATTGACAAACAATGCGACTCGACTAAATCCTTTCCACTAATTAAAGGATTCTCGACCAGTTCCTTGTTCCTAACTGTTCAAAATTGATCATCAGTGAGAACCTTTCTCGACGGGTCGTCTCTGTCGTTGCTGATGCAGCAGATGGTGGCGCGACCGTTGGAGTGATTGTTGTTGCAAGAATGAGATGCGCAGGAAGTAGGTGAAGTTACCGCCGCAGAGGAGGAGGAAGAAAGAGAAGGAGAGGAGATAGGAACACCGGATGAGGCTGCGCGAAAGGGCAGCAGGCCGCTTCATCTCCGTCGTCAGAGTTGACAATACAAGAAAGGCAAAAAAAAGAAGGTTTTTAATTTCTTCGACCAAATTATCAGATTCATCGTACAATTTACAAATATGGCAAGTTAGAATCTATCTATCTATATATATATATGCTAATATTATCTGTCATAATTATAATCGATCCAATGCAATGAATTAGAAGATTGCCACATTGTGGCAAAAAAGGCGAAACGCTCGCCCCCAGCGCCCCCGCCAGTCTGTCCCAGGACCAACATGGAGGAAGTAAATCACGGGGGCTAATCTAGCCAGCCCGAACAGTGACTAGTGCATAAGGGGGGCAGGAACCTGGCTACTAGCCAGGATTTGACCCCTAGACCTCATTGTGACAACACCTCATGCACTAGCCAACAGGTCATCCCGTGGGGACAGAAGATTGCCACATGCGGAAATTATGATTATAGCCGTCCATTTAAATTAGATCCAACGGATTGATTCATTATCAATTAATTTAAATAAATTAAATTAAAATTTTATTAATTTATTTTAAGATTCATTCATAGGGCCAACCTACTTGGGCCCACAGCATGTGTGAGTTGATCCTTGATGGATTTAGATGAATCCACGGGTTAAAAAAAACTTCTAAAATTTAAAAAAAAATAAAAAATTCAGTACCTTATCCACAATATAAACTTATTTTTTAAAAAATATTTCTCTCTCTATATATATAAATTTTTTAACAGACTATCGATCTAACTCACAATCCATCACCCATCTTAGATCAAATTGAATATTTCTCAATGACTGGTCAGCCTATTCTATTGATCAATTTTTGACTCACTGCACTAACTGAGATTGGCTTCCCCTGAAATTAAAATTACAATGAAAATTTGAGGAACTAATATGACATCATATTATCTAAAAAATATTTTTTTAAAAAGTATTATGTTTTTTTTTTTAATCAAGCGCTCGTTTCGTAAGCTGGACATCTTGTGTTAGACGTCTCAGTTAAAGCAGTCATTGGCAATCATGGAGCTCGCCGAGTGGCTATCATTTAAAGATCTGTCAAGTCTCAAGAAAAACAATAACTAATAAAATTTAATATCCGTGGAGAAGAAGAAGAAGAAGATTGAATTCACGAAATGGGATGATGGATACGAGGAGGATAATTTCATCAATTTCATGTCAAACCTACCAAAAAATTCCATTCCCCATTTGTGAAAACCATAAAAGAAGGGTGAAATTAAGAAGAAGAGGAATCCATTGTTGGAGAATTTTTTTACTAGCGTTGAGGCCGCCGGCCTGAGAGGAACCTGGCGTAGATGAGCTGGTTCCACGTATCGGGAAGTCCGGGCACGCACCAGTGTAAGCAGTCGGCGAACTTGGCCGGGTCCGCCTTCTGCTCCGGCGTCAGCACCTTCCCTTGCTGCATTGTGAACACCGACGTGTGCGCGTCTTTGCGGCGCTCCGACATGGCCGTGATGTCAATGAATGTGACCGGCACGCGCGCCGTCGAAGCCGTCGCCTTCCTTGCCAGCGCCCACAGGCTCATCTCCGTCCCGATGTGCACTTCCGACATGTTCCTTATCGGCTCTCGCTCTTTTGCGCACTTGACGCCGTTCGGGTTGCCCCAGTCCATGCTCCTGAACGTCAGCAAGTAGAATGCTACATGAAGCAGCAACAATGGCGGATTAAATTCAATGCTGGTGGATAGCTGAGCACCTGCCATGGAGAGGGGACATGCTCATAAAGAACACAGAGGAGCTGTTGGGGTCCAAGTTGCGATCCACCCAATCGAACACAGTCCGCAGCACTCGCTCGTAAGCTTCCCTTCTTCCAATCTCCTGGTGCTCTGTCCAGTTCTTGGCTCCCGGACGCCTGCTTACAGAGATCGATGATCAACCGAGCAAAGAGGCGATTGCCCTGCTGTAGAAACAGCTCAAATCTAGTGATTACTCACAGGACTTTCATCCGGGGATCGTTCATCCACCAGATGTAGGAGTTGAACACGAGCACATCCGCCCCCTTCCAGTGCGCCGCGTGCTTCTCCACAGTGTCGGGGTTAATGACCCTCACCGGGATGCTGTGGAACTCCGGCTCGTCGGAGTTCGACTCCACCAGGAACGGCGCCCAGTAGAACTCGATCGACGCACGGTACTCCTACAAAATTGGGAGTGGGGTGGGGTGTAGCAGATTGGTTGAGAAATTAGGGGTTACCACCAAATCTAGAGAAACCCTAGTGTGTGGGAGTACCTTGATTGGGAAGATGATGCGAGATCCATCGACGATGCGGCTTCGTCTCCCCCGCGGCACCACCGTCTGCATCAGACACACCATCGACTCCCACTGATTCCGGTTAATCGAGTCTCCGACGAATACCATCCGCCTACCCCGTAGCCACTCCAGCATCCGCCTCGCGTCGAATCTGGAGATCGAGTTTTGAACAGATCAGAGTCGCATAGAGTCAACCAAGGCGCAAGATGTGATCTTGGAAGAAACTGGAACTGACCTGGGCAAGGAGCAGTTCTTGGGCTGCCACCGCCACTTCTGATACAAGGTATCCGGCCGGCCGTTCTGCAAGCAGGAGACCTGCTTCGAGAGGAACTCGCAGTCTCCCTCCCGGTAAGGAGGGTAGTATTGGTCGAACACCCAGTCGCCATCCGAGAGGTCGCAGGTGTCCGGCACGAAGGGGTCCCCGGGGGCGTAGTCGGTCTCGTAGAGGGCTTTGTAGCGCCACCAGGAGTACTCAGCCAAGCTACGCATGTCCTCACCGTACAGAACGGCAGCGAGAAGGAAGACCGCCACGGCCACGACTAAGATGGGGAGCTTACCGCCTTTCCGGAGGTAGAATCCGGCGAGTTTGGCCACCGCCGCTAGCGGCGCCTCCATCTCGCCGGCGATCTGTTAGCTCCTCGAGGCAGTTATTGTTGCTTCCGGTAGGGCATGGATCCGTCTGTAGAGCGTAGAAGATTTGGATCGGACAAATCTGCCCACCAACGCTGACCGATTTTGAAAGGCTGTACGTGTTTCATATTTTATTAGTTTTTCAGGCATCATCGAATGACATGTTTTTCTACTGCTCGTACCATTTTCGCTTGTGGAATATCTTGAAAGCTGAAATTCATTAGAACTCATATTCCTTCTTCTTTGTTTTAATAATGATTATTCATATTTCTCACTAAATAAATTAAAAAATACTAATAATTATTCGTCTGAATTCAAATCTTAAATGGCTATAGTTGAAATGTCCGACCGCTATATGAAAACTCAGGGTCTACTATGTTGGAAGTCCCCGCGAGACGAGCCGTTAGCTAGTACATAAAGTGTTGTTATAATAAGGTATAGAAATTAAATCCTAGCTAGTAGCTAGGTTCCTATCTCCTTATATACTAGTCACTGTTCGGACTGGCTAGACTAATCCTCGTGATTTACCTCCTCCGTATTGGTCTTGGGACGAACTGATGGAGGTGCTGAGGATGAACGTTTCACCTTTATGCCACAATGGATCTACATTAGAACTCAAACTTTGGTTTAAGTTGTTATTATTATTATTATAACTTTGGATTTTTTAAAATATTTTATAAATTTGGCTGGGGCTTGGGCCGATGGTTCCGAGCCCGTTTGCTGACTGAAACGGGCTCAAGGCCCATGGACAGTTCGCTTGCTCCTCCCGTGATGATTATTACCGATTTCACCGTTCGTCCTCCAACGTTCCATCGCCGGAAGCCGGAGTCGAGCAAGAAGAATAGGCGACGATAGTTCTCCTTCTCTGAAGGTTTGGCCTTTGATTCTAAGTTTCCTTCTATTTAATGCTCTGATCGCACCATCGTTAATGTTCTACTTGTGCTAGGAGTTCATAGGCTCCAGATTTTTCATTGCCCCGAGGTATGCCTTGCTATTCAGTACTTGATGGTTATTGTCTTCCATTTCGGGTAGCCCAACCCTAGGTCTAATTTTTGATGTTGTGATGAAAAGCTTGTTTAACTTCCTGCCTGCTATAGGTTTTTGTTAGAGGATGGCTAGAGGGACATAGATGGGGAAGTTTGGTCCGAATTTACCAGATTGAAACACAGTAGTGCATTTCCGTGGTGATTCCCTGAAGTAGAATCCTGTCATTTATAGCTCAATCTTTGTGCTCATTCCCTAACTTTGTCATGTGCAATGATCGGCCGTGAATCTGCATTGTTCTGCATCCATGTGTGATGGTAATTTAATTTGGCGTATGAGTCTTAATCATAGTTGTTGGTCTCTGGTTGAACCAGGTGGTGATAACGAGAAATTATCTGATAACCCAAACCAGGTTGGAAGCTTATCAGCCAGAGCAAATATGGTCTCGGAAGCACTGTAGGTTTTTCTTCCAATACTCTAGCCTCCCTTTTCCTTTGAAGAGCAATAATTAGCCTGAGGAACCCCTTACGATCGAAGACATTAGCAAGACGAGCATGCCTTTGCGTATGGCCTTTTTATTTGCAATGGGTCTCTTCGTGTTTGAAGTGACTAGCCATGATTCAATGCTTAGAACATGTGAGGATGAAGAGATGCTCTTTGATTGTCCCATGCATAGCCTACCCATGCCAAATAAGTGATGAAAGGATACATTGCCTATTCCTTCTGAAAACTATGAAGGGTCGAGTAAATCATCATTCAAAATTGTTGGTGCAATTGTCTTCGGGTTAAGGTTGACCAAGTTGATTAAGCTCGGGATGGCTCGAGCTTGAGTTTCGATGTTTGAACAATATGTGAGAAAGAGGTCGAGTAGGTCCAAGTTGACCGAATACTTAACGACAAGTGAAAGTCCTAATTGAAGTTAGGCAGGAGGTAAGACTTAACTGAGAACTAGGCAATGGAAATTCTCGTTGGGAACCAGGCAGTGGAAGTCCTAGCGAGGCTAGGCAGTGAAAAGTCCTAGCAGGGCTAGACATTGAAGACCTAGTTGGGAATTAGGCAACGGAAGTCCTAATGTGACTAGTCAAATGGAAGACTTAGTTAGGAATTAGGCAATGAAAATCCTAGCGAGGCTAGGTAGTCTTAGTGGGACTAGACAAACCTGATTGGGAACTAGGTTAAGTGGAAGGTGGGTCAGCTGGGAGCTGAGCACTTGATACAAGAGAGAAGTCCTAGTGGGACTAGGCAAATCTAGTTGAGAATTAGGTCAAGTTCACAAGAGAGAAGTCTTAGTGAGACTAGACAAATTTAGTTGGGAACTAAGTCAAGTCCAAGGTGGGTCAGCTGAGAACTGAATACTTGGCATGTGATCGGAAGTCCACATGGATCAA
>JBBUKS010000044.1:153306-167968 GCA_038050645.1 Hedychium gardnerianum
CGTGCTCGCGCGCTTCAAGAGCCTGCCGGAGATGGAGCAGAGCAAGAAGATGATGAACCAGGAGGCGTTCTTCAGGCAGCGCGTGGCCAAGCTCCGTGAGCAGCACCGGAAGCAGGAGCGCGAGAACCTGGACCTCGAGACGGCGCTGCTCATGCGCAGGGGCCTCGCCGGAGGAAGCGGCGGCGCGGTCGCAGGCTTGGCCGAGGCAGAGTTCGAGGCTGTCACAAGCCTCGCGTGGACGGTGGAGACGAAGGTGAAGCTGGTGCGGGAGCGGATGGAGCAGGTGAGGAACCAGCACGTGGAGGTCGTCGACCACCGCTACAAAGCAGAGGAAAGGCCAGCGCGGCCGGCGCCGGTGGTCGAGAGGGAGAAGGCGCCGGCGGAGGCGGCCAATGAATTGTCGACTTGGTTCCCGGAAGACAATATCGGCGCGAGCGAGAGGAGCTTGATGTTCGATTCGTACATGGAACATGGTAGTCAATGGTTTGATGTTTTCTTTCCTTTCAATTCATGTCTGTAGTTTACCATAAATTGCTCTCTGTAATGTTTACTTATGTTATCTGTCCTTAGTGTTCTCGCTGAGACCAAAATCTTTATGAAAGTTCACTTTTATTTACAAAAGGTAATGAGGTCATAACTCCATACACATTGTTAAAATCAAATATCAAAACCTATTTACAAAATCAATGAATTAACGTTTCATTCTATGACGATGGTTATCATCTCTTCCTCTTCCGGGAGCACCACAACAAGGGAGATAATTTCCGACTCAGTAGCAGAAACTCTCGTTCTCAGTAGAACAGCAGCAGATGCGATCACTACCGACATGCACATAACAAATGGAATCACTAGAGCCGCTTTGATGGTAATTGCCGCCGCCGTCTCGGCGTCGGGAGTGATGCTTTCGGCGATGCCTAAGAGGATCGGCAACAAAAACGAGAAGAGGATGTGGAATATACCGGTGACGGCACCGAGCACCAAGCTCCCGGTCGCAATGACCATTATGCCGGAGATGGAAGAGGAGATCGGCATCACGCTTTACTTCGTTTTTGTTGTCTTCAATCTCACCAGAAAGCTTTGTAATTGGCACAGCTTGATGACGACGTCGACGTCGACGAGAAATCCTGCTTGAGAAGACGAAGGCCAAGGCAAAAGAACAGCCTCCGTTTTAAAGATGATGGAGGGAGCAGTTAGCTTTCGTTATGTCTTGCCCTGACCGGGTCATCGAGACCAGCAATCAAAATTTATAAAATTAATCGCAACAGACAATTCCAGTACGTAGTTTAATTATCTGACGCTGCTAATCCGTTTGCGTAGTCTTAGGCTTAATCATCCTCCATTGATCATTCTTCATTCACATTGAGTAGTCTTAGTTCTACAATATCGAACTATTCAAAATAAGACACCTGCCGATTTTGATCCAGTTAATAATACTTGACCATAATATAATTGTTAAAAAAATATTTAAATTTATCCTTTTTTCCTTCCAATTTTATCAATTCTTAAACACAAAACTAGGCTACAATTGATTCACCAAACCAAAATTAAATGTTTGTTGAACTCGAGCCGAAGCCAAATTATCTCAAATTTTAAATAAAATAAGCATAAATTTAACCTAACTGACCACATTCATGCTCTTGCTACTGGACTTCTACCGAACAAAACCTCAATTTCGGAGAAGACAAAAAAAGGAAAATTGATATGAGGGAGAGTTCCAAAGCGTAGCATTCAAGTTTACCGACATCGGGGAGACGATCCTCTGTTGCTTTATTAATCACCATCAGAAAAACATTTAGCATGCAAGGATAACGGATTACATCTGTCTTCAATTCACATCAATAATATCTTATATGATTTTTTTTTTCTTTCAGAAAGCACAAACAATACCTCCTGGACGTTTGCTTTCGGCTTGTCAAGAAGTGCTGATCACATTCAATGGTGTCAGAAGAAGGACCACCCAAACGAAGGGGAACATTAGTGTTCCCCAATATATCCGATTCTAGATGAACCGCTCTCTTTCAAGCTCTCCTCTTATCGGAAAGTAATTTGCTATATCTTGTCTTCAGATATCCCGAGCTAGAACAATATGTAGATATTTAAACACCTGCATCCTAGCTCCATGTCTTTTTACCAAATTATGTGTGTCACACCTGAATTGGAAAAAAAAATTAAAACAAAAGATACCAGTAATCGAAATTATGCACCGAGGATTAGGAACATTTAAATGCAAAGGTGATAGGGAGTATATACCATATCGTCCCATATAGTTTCAGGATGCTTATCCATCTACTTGCTTGGATGAGCAAGTGTAATCTCATTCTCTTGTGTCATATTCTTTAGCATTCTAACTTGAATAGACTTTGAACTCCCAACTGAGTGTGGGTTAATCTCTGCCAAGGGATTGACAACAAATCCACCCTGGATTCCATGCCTCCACTCATCCAATTTAAACGAACTCCTAGTTTCTCGGTTGTTGTAGTTCTGTAGTTCTGACACAGATAACCTGGTGGAATTTCTGCCTTCGGTCTTCCTCCAAAATTTCGGACTTAGGAATTCTGTACCAGGTAATCTGCAGCATGCGCTTGAAGCAGGATCATTGTTTGCCATCCTACCAGAAGATATTGCTAAATTTTGGGAGATCTCATCCAATGCTATTTCAAGGCCATGCACTCTTGTTTCCAGTGAATATAGGCCATTTTGTGAGTTTCCAATGAATTTCTACAAGAGAATACAAATTAGATCTCTTAGTTTCTCAGACGATGTTTTTAGTGCAATAGATACTCAACTTGGAGCGAACAATATATGAAACAACTAGCATGAAATTAAAGATCAAGGCTAATTCTAAACAAAAAGTCAGAGAAATGATAGAAGGGAAGAAAAATATAAATGCAATAATTTAAAAGTAAAAAAGAGAATGCTATTAAAGATAGTAGGAAGTGAAGAAAGGATAAACCCACATTGCTTAGTCTCACATCGACAAATGACATTCTTAGAATATGCTTAAATACCAAGAGATCCCTACTGAAATGTTGGCGTTTTGAGTTTGATAGGGATCCCTCTAGGCTTTACTAAATGCTACCTTGCCCTTGTATAGATATTTTATAATATGTGGCAACGGAGTGGTACCAGCCTTTTATCCATAGATGGTCAGATATTATCACATCAGTTGCAAAGAAAAGTATCTAATTGGTCCTGGAAATTCTTGAAAATAACTGTGGAGTTTTCTAGTTGGAATTATAATTTGGATACACATCCTTCATTGATCAATGGAACAGATTCCTCAAAATTGCAAGTTACTCTCATCTGTTTGAGGATGTTTATTCCAGAAAGAATGACTAATTGACTAAAGCGATAATTTGTTCGCCTTAAATTGGACAGTAACACAAAACTGCACGGTGTTGTGTGCGCGAGTAGTTCATAAATGAATTAGCTTGGCTGAATTAACTTATCCAGATATATCTTCACTTACTAGAGCTAAACTAAAGGTACACTAAGGAACTAAGGATAAAGGGAAAATATGCCATGTTATAACATGCTTCTGAGAAGACGACTTCAATTTGCTCTATAGCAAACATAACAATCAGTGTGTCAGTGGGAAACAACAGAATCCACAAACATTTAGCTCTAGGGTTTCTCACGAGTTTTTTTTCTTTCAAAAATAGTCTTGTTTTATAATTCATCTCACCCATGTCGCGATGTGACCAGTAAAGAAGCCACTAGTGAATTGAAGCGGGCAAAGTAATACTTTCTAAGTAGATGATAATTATCTTTGTCAGCAAGGAATGCGTAGATTGTGTACCAAGTGATGAAACACAAGTTTAGCATACAGATGTAAGAGCAGAAAGATAAATTATGAAAAATAAACAGACAAGCAGATGATATAGCATTCTGCGACGATCACATTCAATTAACATATATAAGAAGGCACCCTAATTGGGTCAAAGCAACTTGGCATCTGGAAGGAATTATACCTGGAGAAGCTCTAACAGATTGGACTGCTGGTTCTCTATCTGCGTCAACTGCATCTTTATCATAGACATATTGCCATCTTTATCATTATGCCCAGCATTTAGATCATCTTCTTTCATGTTAGCTCCAATGGTTTGTTCCAGCTGGGCAGTCTCCTGATTAGGAACATGTGATGCTGACTTTAACCCAGCTACATTGCTCCCTTCGTGTTCTGATTTTCCTTCAAACAGCATCCGCCGGGCTTCTAACCTGGATTTGACACTGCTTTTTGGTGCTCCTTGCTCCCGATCTTTCTGAAACCTTGTGTGATCGACGACTTCTCCTGGAGAACCGGCGACAGGGATTTCTACGCTCCAATTAGAGGGCTTCAGTTCAGCCTCACGAAACAAAGGCGGGGACAATTTCTTGTTCCTAATTGAGGGGACATTGTTTCGGGACGTAGGAATGGGTGAGGCAGCAGGTGGAGGTGATCTGCTTGAATTAACTCTTTTTGCCGATTGGATTGAAGAGGCGGCTGCCGAAGTTGGAAATCGTCCATCTCCCATTGTTTCTGTTCGAATATAAATGGATATAAGTCTCATGTTTGATCTTATTTTGAAATTTCTTGAGAACAATCGGAGGAAAAAAGGAGTAGATTCATCACCTCGGGTGGAAGAATTCGCCTGCTGCGACTGAGGCTTGATTTCGCTTTCAGGAATGTCCTTCCACACATCCAGCATCCGATTCATGGAATCCCTTACAATCTTCACCTACATTTTTTAATGAATCGAAGATCAAAACCTAGAAAAATAAAGAGATCAAGGGTTTCAAATCTAACGCTAATCCTGTACCAAATCAGACCTTGTCGAACTTCCTCGATTCAAAAGAAGTGATGCAGGAGGACCTAAATCCAATCAGTAATTCCTTCTCTCTGAGGGCAAGAACGGATAGAGACTCGGCGGCAGCCTTCCTCGTAGTCCAGTTATCGCTGGCGAGGGACTCCACGAGGCAGGGGACGAGCAGGGCGACGAGCTGAGCAGTCGCAGCGCCACCGGCGCCGGCGATACTGCCCAGAAGCGAGAGCAGCGCGGCTTTCGCCTTGAACGCGTTGCTACGGAGGAGTTTCACCAAGCGAGGAAGGAGGCGCTGGAGGAGGTGAGCGAGATCGGGGTCCAAGGTGGTGGCAGTGGCGGCATCGACGGCGGCGGCGAGGGAGAGCGCGGCAGAGATCTGCGCACACAGGTCCTGCTCGTGCAGGAGGGAGTCAGCCAAGGGGCGGAGGAAAATGGCAGCAAGGGCGGGCGGGTGCGCGGCGGCCATGGAACGGAACGCATCGACGCAAGCCGCTCGGACAGAGGAGTCCGGGTCGCGCAGACGGCGGAGGGCGGCGGCTAGCATGCGGGGGAGATGTGGGGCTACGGCGGAGGCGGGGTGAGAATGGGAGAGCAATGATAGGAGCCGGAGGGAGTGGCGACGGAGCGGCGTCTTGTCGGTGGGGCGAGCATCGCCGATGGCGGATAGGAAAGGCGGAAAGGCGTCGGCGGTGAGCCCCTTAGCGATGGCGTCGAGCTCGGAGGCTGCCATTGCCTCGGTGTCGCGGTCCGACAGCTTCATCATGCAGCGATTCACGCGCTGCCGCACTCCCTCCTCATTGCCGCCTGTCGGCTGCTGCTGCTGAACTCTGGAAGCCATTCTCGACTCGCACAATGTATTGCAATTAATGATTTCAAGAAGACGAAGCAAACTGCTAAAATCTCCTTGCTTGTATTCACATTGCAATCACGACAGCCATGGGTGATCGAGTAAGGAGGAAGAGGATTGCATTGAAAGTGGAGGAAAATGTCTGGAAGGAGAGAGAGAGAGAGAGGGGAAGCTCAACTACTAAAGAGAGGAAAAAGAGGGTGTGGTTGTTGGCAGATTGAAAGCGAGGAGAATTTATAGTGTAACATTTCTCACTTCTCATTGGTATATACTTTTATTTACTTGTTATCCTTTTTATTATTTGAGTGATCTTACTATTAGAATGGACGATGGAGAATCCCACGGTCCCAGTCAGACAGAAGAGGGTTCATTTTAGTTAACCAAATAGAAACTTACAAAGCTTCCAAAAAAAAATTGTTGAGAAAAATCACTCAAAAGAGAACAAAAAAAGAAAGGGAGAATTGTCTGCTTTAGGGAACAGTGACGGTGTCTCCGGCATGTGAGTGTGTGAGTAGGACGCGGCTACAACTTCGGTTGGGCGGTTGCGGTTGCCCGTGGGGTGAAGGAACCTGAAGCCTTGCAAAGCAAAGCTTACGGATGAATCAGATTAAATCTCTCTCTCTCTCTCTCTCAAAATTGACTTGCTCGTTGTTAGGCAACAAGATTCCAAATCATTCAACTAGTCATCGAATATTTTAATTTCAAAATGTTTAGTACTTCAATTAAATTATAAGACGATTATTTCTCCATTTAAGCTTGACCCAACTATCACAAGATGATAATGCCTCATCACACAAGACGATCATGGGAGTACCGTCGGCGCATTCTTGGACGAATGGATACTTCCAAAACAGCCCCTTGACGGCAAATACAACAAACAACAAGCAGGGTTCCGCATGGAATATTGGTGCGGCAGCGGCACTATATTCAATGGGCACATACATGTGTTTGGTGATTAGTTATCACATCGTTTTCCTGCAATATAAATGTTTCAACATATGATTGAAGGAGAAGTCCGGATGGTTCAGAATTATAAGTCATTTGCTGCTGTAAAAACCTGTTCCAAATCTCCCAAACATTGTTTACTTGTTGGAATAGAATTGTTTGTTAATGATTTCATCAGTGTAGTAGCAGATAAGTGATGTCTGCAAGGAAGGCACATGTGAGAGCCTGATAGATCAGGCGACGCTTACACACGCGAGAAGCTAGAGCCTAGAACATAGCATGTGAGGGAACTCCATTCACATGCATGCACCCAAAACATTGAATGGATAAACGATGCAAGAAATATATATATATATATATATATATATCAAAAAATATAAGTTGAACAGTTTTATTTGACCAGATGGTGCCAATCAATTCGGTCTGTCGCGCGCCGTCACTTGAATTACTTGTTGTTGCTCCTACACCCGGCCGGTGATCCTACGAATGTCCTATATTATTAAAAAAATAATAATAAATTATTTTTTAAAAAAAAGTTAATTTAAAATTGATTTATTTAATTTTATAAATTTATCATGTAATAATTAATTTAATTATGCTGTCCTATAATTTAATTTATAAATCATTTATGCAGGCGTACCTATCGGCCGTCGAGATGTTTTCAACTTAACTATATATTCCAACTATTCATTATTTATAATCTGGGAAAATGTTTTTTTAATATTTATAAAATGATTATTCGGTGGGTTGGGACTGCAATAATGACACATGGTATGGGTGGAGATGTCACATGGGCTGCATGGTCCTCACATGATGGCCGAACCAGTGTAGCTTCATGCTATTTGAGCCTGGCCCACAAAAATCTATCATTGCACTAATCCCTAATTATTAGTCGGTAAATTAGTGCTTCTTTTATTCGTGTAGTCCTAAATTGAATACATGATCGTAATGGTATAATGTTTCTTTTTTTAAAATAATTAATTAAATATTTAAAGAATAAATTTTAATTATAATATATTATAAAAAAATATTTAATGAAATAATAATCCTAAAAATATAGATAGTGAATGAGTCTTCATGAATATTTTTTAATTTATTTTGATGATCGATAATTTTTTTTTTATAAAATTAAATCAAGGATTAATTATTTTGAAATGTTAAATTATAAAAAATAAAATAATAAATTGAATATATTTGTTATTTTACAGTTGATCCGTCTTTGTTTAGTCGCAATAAAAATATTTTGATTTTATTTAAGTGTGCAATGATTATTGATTGACATAAAAATATGGTGAATTAAACCAATGGACTTCTTGTTCGTCTATGGACATGCATTGTCGGTTAATAATATCTATTAAGAATTATAATCGATTATTTCTAGAGCATAATTATAATAATTTGGCCCCGGACTGTAATATACGATCGTAAAGTTGTTGGTATAAGAGGATCATAATCGAATTTATATTTTGATATTATTAAAATTTTAAATTAAATTTTATTATTATCTGATAAGTTAATTAAATAGGCATGATATTCAATTTGAAAAATCCTAATAAATCAGCTGGATACGAAACTAGATAAGAGAAGTTTCAGTCGATCGTGAAAATCAGATAAAAAGTCTAGATGAGTTTAATAGACCTAACATCTGATAGATGGATTTGATAAGTCTGGAGGATCCGATATCAAATTAAATGGAAGACCTGACAGGTCGATCCGATGTTGGACAGTTAAAGTCCAAACAGATCTAGAGGACTCGATATTTAGCAGGTGAGTTGAGATAAGTTCATGAAGAGAGTACAGTGAGATCGTGTCTCAAACAGGACAAACTTTAGCGTTGATCCAACTAAGAAACCAACAGAAATTTATAAGTTGAGATCAAGATAGTCTTAACTGTCATACTCATGCATATTTATATCAACCTAACTATGTTTTACAAGACTTCTATTATATATTTCCTGTGCTAATTTTATTTTGTAGATAAACAAAATTCTGGGTTGACTGAGGGTTCGATAGATCGAATGAGCATTTCAGTTGATTGACCAGCCAGCTAGCATAGATCAGATCGAAGTTCAGCAAACATGTTAAACAATGTTTTTAGTCGACGGATCCATGCGATCAATCGACTAATCTAGTCAGCATGGCAAAAAGATCAGATCAAAGCTCGCACATATCACAAATAAGGCTAATAGCTTGTTCAGTCGATGGATATAATTTATCAGTAGACTGATCCATAAAAGAAAATGACATTGATCAGATCGAATCATGCAAGAAAGGAAGTTTCGGGTTCCGTCGACGGATCAGCAAGATCAGTCGACTGAACAACGTGATTTACAGGATCAGACGAATCGGATCAGAGCAAAGAAGAAAATGCATGGGGTTCAATCGACGAATAGGAGGATTAGTCGACCGAAAGGTTCAGTCGACGGATCGAGTTTCCAGTCGATCGAACAGTGCCTGTAAAAGAAGACATCAGAGTCTGAGCCCTTTATCAATTCTTGATTCACTGCTTCATCTCGCTGCTATTGCTGTTCGTACAAGTCCTGCTCCTATGATGTCGGAAGGCTCACCGACAACCAAACTTTATCTCTACTCTTAAGTTGTCGGTATATTCATTATTGTACTTGTATATTATTGTAACTGCTCATCTTATACTTGTACGAAACTGCTTTTTCTCTGAAGGTTTTTTCGGAGAGAAGAACTATATTAGTTTGCCCATCAGAAGCGACCAAGGGTCGCAAGCCTTGGAGTAGTAGTCGTTGAACTATGAATCAAGTAAAACTGATCGTGTCTCTATGTTCTTGTTTTTATTTTTCGCTGTTGTTACTTTGATTCGATTTTACAATACAAAAAGAAAAGATTTGAAACGAACGAGAATCACCCCCTCTCTTGTCTCCTATGATGATACAATTGATATCAGAGCAAGGCTGTTCTGAAAAGACTAACATCTTTTGAGTTTTTTCTTTTAATCTTTTTTTTGCATTACTTCTTTTTACATTTCTTTATCTTGTACTATTAATCTTAAGACAAAGTCTTAGAAATTGCTCTTAGTTCATATTTTTTTGCAAGAGTATGTCGATGATTCAACAAGAAGGTTTCAGTAGCTCTCGTTCACCTCTCTTCAATGACACAAATTTCCATCTTTGGAAGGGATGAATGAAGCAATTTCTAAAGATAGAGATCAACTTGTGAATCATCATCAAGAAAGGTTTTACACTACCGGTCGACAATTTCGGAAAACCACCAGAGATGAAAAAGTGGACCTCAGACATTAAAAGCAAAGCTCAAGTTGACGCTCGGGCCACATAAACTCTACAGTGTGAATTGACGGATGAAGAACACTACCGGGTCAAACTCTTTGAAAGCTCCAAGGACTTATGGAATAAGTTGGTAGAAGTTCACGAATAAACCTACGCTTCAAAGGTAACAAAAAATAATCTTAAGTTAAATAATTTATCTAATAGTAAAGTACAGGATAATCTTCGAAGGAGTTGGATCTAGAGGAACCAAAGCAAACAAGATTCATGACATATATGGTAAGAACCAAAATCGAGTTTGAGTCCGAGTCTGATTCTGAGTCTGAGAGAAGCCACGGGTCCATATCCGTTTTAGAAGGACTAGACGAGGTAACCTCTCCTTTAGAAATTTGAATGCTTAAGATAATTAAATGTTTGTTTAAAAAATTAACTAAATCTAAGGATCATATTAACTTACTAGTTAATTGAGGAAGTTAACCACCTTAAGGAACAAGTCAACTTGAATCCCTCAACTAACCAAGTTTAAGATAGAACTTCAACTCAAGTTGTAAAACTTGAGGCACAAAATTTCACCTTGAAAGGTCAAGTGGAGGGACTAAAAAAATGTTAAGAAAGTTTAACTTGGGTTCCAAATGTTTGAATATGATACTTGGGTCCCAACGAGCTATGTACAATAAATCTGGACTTGGATATAAAGCCAACACAATAAACAAGTTGTACTCATCTTTGATTAGTCAAAATGTTAGAAACCAAGTCCAAGTATAAGTTCCCAAGACATGTTTACTTAACAAAATGGACCAAACCAATATTGGATTCCCATAGATCAAATTCATTATCTAGATAGATCATATCAAGATTACGATTCAAGGAGAGCCAATAGAAATACTATTCATTCTTGTTAAATTGATTGATTTACAATATGCATGCTTAGTTTTATTTTTTACATAATTTAGAATAGTTAGTTATAAAAAGATATAACCAATATTGACAACATAATATTGGAATGGATTGGGATGATAATAGGCTAAAAAGATTTTGTCGAAAGTATATATAGGTTGAATCATATGTATTTTACTTGGTGCATTAGATCTAGTGGATCTAGCTGAAGCTACTCCAATCAAACATAAACTAGTTAGACTAAAACTCAGTATTAAATTATTTGGGTTGGTTATTTTTGGGAAGCTTTGTCTTAGGCACGTGGTTACTTTAATAATATCTTTTGTGACTCACCACAATCTGAAAGTTTACCTTATAAACTCTTTCTTAATGAACTCAAAATTGAGTTTGAATCTAACAAAGTTAAACAAACTTTTATTAATCAATAATAAATTAATTAAATCCGACATTAAATTATAATTAATAATCTGAAATTAATTTTAAATTTAATTTAATTTTAATCCAAAATTAACTTTAATTTAATTAATATTACAAAATTAATTAATTAATTTTATTTTAATTAATATTTCGAAATAAATTGAACAAAACAATATTAAAATCCAATAAATAATTAAATAACTTTAAGATGATTTAAACCAATTTAATTAATCAATTTTATTAAACAATAATTAATCTAATAATTATTTTAATTAATCTTTAATTAACTACTCAAATTAATTCAATTACCCCTTAACTAATAATTACTTTAGTTAATCTTAAAGTAATTCATTAATCAATTATTTTTAATGACAACTTTAAATAAGATTATCATCCAGACACTCGTAGTTCAATCTCCAATTATAGCGTATTTATAGAATTTTTTTCTCAAATGGTGCGTGAAACCAAAAGATGCTAGGCTTCTGAGCCGCCTGTCACGAGCGCTTTCCGATTTACTTTGATGATCGGTGAGAAATTTTCCTGAGCTGGATTAGTCGCCCTAGGTTCGCCTGTTACCGAATTCATCATTTTTTTATTAATCAATTATTTTAAATTCGAAATTTATAAAATTTTAAATTAATTATTTTAACTAATCCTTAATTCAAAATTAATTAATCAATTACCTTAAATAATCCTAACTTAATTCGAATTAATCAACTAATTTATTTAAATTAATCAATCTTAATTAATTCAAAAATTTGTAATCCAAAAATCAAATAATCTGAAATCAACCATTAAAGTTAATAATAATTATGTTAATCAACTTAATAAATTAATCCTAAATTAATTTAATCTAATTAATCTTAAATAAACATTAATTAATCAAACAAAATTCGAAATTAATTAATAAATTAAATTCGAAGTTAATAATTAATTACTAATCCTAAATTTATTCGAAATTAATTAAGTTATCCCAAACTAATTAAATTAATTAACTTAAAAATCAACTTAATTAACTTTAAATTAATCCTTAATTAATTAATTAACTTTAAACCTTAATAATTTTAAATTAATTAATCTTAAATTAAACCTAAATTAACTTAATCAACTTAATTAACTTTAAATTAATCTTTAATTAATTTCAACAGTTAACCGTAATAAATAGAAATACTAATAGTAATTAATTCAAAACTTAATAAAGTCAAAGTTAATCCAAAAGTTTCAAATAATTAAAATTAATTACTTAAATTATACGTAATTATCAACTTAACTTAATCTTTTACTTAATTAAATTAATAATCTTAATTCTTAAAACATAATTAATTCGATTTTTTTTAATTTAATTAATTTTCAACTTAATCCGAAATTAATCCTTTGCAAATCCAAAAGTAATTAATTACACAATTGAAAGTTATAATTAATTAATCAATTTTAATTTAATCAAAGTAATAATTATTTCAATTAAATTCGAAAATAATTAACTAAATCATAAACTAATAAAATCATTTTAAATTAACCTTAATTAACTTTAACTTGATTCAAAATTAACTTCAACAATTATATTAATTTCAACTTAATTATTAAATTTAACCTTAAACTTTAACTTAATTAAACTTTACTTAAACTCAAAATTATCATAACTTAATATTTTCAATTAAACAAATCATCCTCCATAACCTTAGGGTTATTTTTGTTTGATTACTTAAAATTGGTTAGATGAATTTGAATAATTCTTCTAAGGAAATACTTTAAAAATTTACGTTAGGATTATTTTTTTTTTTTTAAAATTACAAAAATATTTATTAAATTTGAACGTCAAATTGGGGGAGCTTATATTTTTGAAATTTTTTATCTTTAACAAATTCGTTTAAAGTACTTAAAATATGTTTGATTCTAAAGATTTTTAAAAAATGTCTTACAAACATTTTTTTGTTATCTTGAAAACATATTTTAAGTGCAAATTTTTTTAATGCATTTATTATCAAAAAATATTTTGAAAATACATTATTTTGAATATGAATTATTTATGTCAAATCATTTTGAAAAATAATTTACAAAAATTAAGAGATTTTAAAAAACTTAACATATTTTTAAAATTTTGACTTATCTTCGTAACTTTTTAAGCTATTTTTATAAAATACTTAAAATATTTTTAAACTTCTCTCCTTCTCAAAACTTCTTTAAACCATCAAATACTTAGAATTTTTTGAAACTAATTTCAAAATTTGCTACAATGATCTCAATTTTGTATGTGTATCAAAAAACAAGAGATATTAAATTCAGGAGTAGAGTTTAATTTTTAAGAGAGCTAAACTACATATTAACTTAATTTTAATATATTGTCAAATATCAAAAATAAGAAGATTATTGGTGCAGGGAGTATTAGAATTGAATCTATATTTTGATATTATCAAAGTTCAAGTTAAATCTTATTATTGTCTAATTAATTGATCAAGTGTGCAGAATGCTGAACTTGAAAAGTTTTAGTATGTCAGCTAGACATGATACTAAGTAAGACAAGTCTCAGCAGATCGTGAAAACTAGACAAGAAGTCCAGATGGGTCAAGTAAACCTGACATCTGATAGGTGGATTCGATAAGTCAGAGAGAACTCGATATCGAATCAAAAGGATATCCTGGCAGGCCGATCCGATGCTAAGCGGTTAAAGTCCAAATAAGTTTAGAGAACTCGATATTACTCATGCATATTTATATCTGTTTAACTATATTTTACAAGTCCTCTATTATTATATATTACTTGTACTAACTTTATTTTACAGATAAATAAAATTTTGGTTGACCGAGAGTTCGATTGACTTAACGTGTGATTCAGTCAATCGATCCAGCCAACGTGGCACGTAGATCAGATCAGAGCTTGCAAATAAGGCTAACAACATGTTCAGTCGATAGATAAATTTTATCAATCGACTGATCCATAAAAGAAAATTATAGCAATCAGATTGAATCATGTAGGAAAGAAAGTCTTAGATTCCATTGACGAATCAGTGAGATCAGTTGATCGAACAATGTGATTTACGAGATTAGACGGATCGAATCAGAACAAAAAAAGAAAAGTATAGAGTTCAATCGACGGAAATGATCAATCGATCGAAAGTATTTTCAATCGACTAAATGTTGCTTATAAAAGAAACTTCGAAGACCAAGGCTTAATAGAAATTCTCCATTCTCTGCTTCTTCACGCTTCATAACTGTTTAATACACCTTTTATCGATATCTTTATTGTACTTGCATATTATATTCATACTTGTACGAATTTGATTCTTTTCAACAAAAAATTCGAAGAGAAGAACTATGTTGTATTCATAATTGTACTCACCTCCCAGCGCCGCGCCAACAACCACTCTAGTGGTACGCAGTTCTCCATGTCTATCCCTCCTCTCCCGCCGATCACCGCGACCCCTCTGCCGTCCTCCGCCTGTACCGTCGCCTCGCCCGGATCGCAACCACCTCGTCGGAGCATGGTTCGCCGCTAGGCTGGTA
>JBBUKS010000044.1:175534-187911 GCA_038050645.1 Hedychium gardnerianum
GTGTAAATTATGCTCATGAAATATAAGTAGATGTGCGTCAAATAATGTATAAAAACATATATAATCTACGCACATCAGGTTCAGAAGTGGTTCTGAAATTAACTATGATTTTTCAGTTAATTGGGGATCATAATGTACTACTAGGTGTAATTCATGATCAATCCAAAATTAATGGTTAATTATGGAGGACCAACATAAACTGAGAACCTATACGGTCACACACACTACGAGTGTATCCAAAAGACTTAAAAATGAGTTTGAGAATTGGATTCTCAGATCGAGAGAGACTAAGTATGGTTGGACCAAACAAAAGTAAATATCAAAAGATATTTATCGAAATGAAAGTGTGGATAGGTCACATCTTTTGAAGATAAATTGGACCCTCTTTGGTTTAATTATAAACCAAATTGGTTTGGTTTTAATTAAAAAAGGTTTGGTTATTAAACCAAGTGGTTTGGTTTTGAACCAACATGGTTTGATTTTGAACCAAACCATGGCTTAATGATAATGGATCAGGTTGCTATTGTGCTTCGGGTTTGGGAGGTGACTTGTTCCCTAAGTCATTGTTAGGAGGTGTATAAATACCCCTCAATGAGGATAGAAACATAACTCTTTGATTAGAAACCTAAAGGTTAGGTTTGTGATCCTCTCCTCCTCTTCCCTCTCTTGTCGCCGACCAAGCAACCCCTTTTGTGCATCCACCGCCACCTAGCTCCGACTCCAGTAGCCAACGTCGTCAGCCTCCCTGCCACCATCCCCTACCGACCGGCATGTGATGTCGTCGACAGCCAACACCCTACATGAACAGCAGCCCGCATGTTGTTGTCCATCGTCGATAGCCCGTGTGTGGGTTGTTCTGGCCACCGTCGGCCACTGCTAGGGCTCTTTTGGCCACCTGTCGCTGGCCACACCATTGACAACAGTGAGGAACACCTCCGAACAGTAGCTATCCTACTGTCATTCACCTCATTTCGGACCGTCTAGTTACCTTGTGCTGCTAGGTATAAAATCGAGTTGTGATCCCTCTCTTAGATCGATTTTTCTTCCTCCAACTAGTATTGAAGCAGAGACTCGACTCGGACTTAGTGAAGTCGTCTCACAGAGAACTCGACGTGAATATAAATAGAGGCAAGTTTCATCAAGCTTCCTAGTTGATGTTATTTTCGCTTCATGTCATCCAACAGGTATAATTTTATTAGGCTATTTTATTTCTGCGATTATGTCTTCACATTTGTGTATCATGTATGTGTGTGATGCAAGTGCTATAATAATTTAGGAAATTATTATTGCTTTCGCTGCTTGTTTAGTAAACAAAATTTAAAATATGTATAGAGACACCCAACAGTGGTATCAGAGCCTCCGTGTGTTTTGACATAGATCGCAGATCTGTGTTTAGCATGTCTAGATTGTCTAAAAGTTATTTTTGAAAAATTTAGGAAATTTCGGATAAGGAAATTATTTCCTAATCTGATATGAGAAATTTTTAATTTTGGAAAAATTTCTTAATTTGTTAGGAAATTCAATTTTGGAAATATTTTTTAATTTGTTAAGAAATCTAATTTCAAAAATTATTTCCTAATATGATTAAGAAAAACCAATTTGGGAATTATTTTCTATTTTGTTTGGTAAATCCAAATCTAGAAAAAAAAATATTTCCTAATTGGGAATTTCCTGATTTGGTATTATCTCCTAAAGAGATATTAGATTAGATTTGAAAATTATTTCCTAAATCTAATTAAAGGAATTGTGATTTATGAAATCAAATCCTTTAACATATTTATTTTCTAAATTAATTTCTGACAACATAACATGACTTATGCCATAACGTATGACATGACATATGCATGATTAATGTCATGTTAGATATCATGTTTAATGCCAAGATATGTATGTCATAAATATGTCATACAGAAGCATGTAGATAGTTTACCTATTTTGCACGTGATTGATGAGATCGAATAAAAATAAAGAAATCCCTTATTTAAAATTTAAAGCTAACACCCTCCATTAATATGGGCTTGAATTAGAGTTTAATTTTTAAGCATGGGTTGTTGGACTCTCTCCAAGCCCAACCTAAAATTTGACATGTTCAAATCATTGAGATATGATCTCATGATTAATGGGTTGATTTTTAACTTGAAGCATTGACTTGTTGGACTCTCTCCAAGGTTAATGTGGATAGGAGTGAAGTTGGGTGATATACATATGGTGTATATATGTCAATGAGTTGACAATCCGATGTTTATACAAATATCAATTAGTTGATAACATAATATGATAGTTATATATATGAGCTATAAATTGATATACTTGATACCTACCACTAGAACTAAGGATGACTTGTTGGACTCTCTCCAAGGTCATTCTTATCTATAGTGAATATCAATCCACTTGGAGAAAACCTACCATCTCCCGAATTTAAAATAAGGACTCTTGAATTCGATAAATAATTGAAACTTCCTTTTATGTATGTAAATTATTTGCATTACATAATAAATTCATCTCTTTTATATTTGCTCAATTTTATATTTCTAGATTAATAGAATCAGAATGTCATCTTTAAATTTGCGCTCGATTTCGGACACTAATAAACTGATTAGGCTGAACTTCTTGGATTGACTTCGAAACCTGAGAATTGTTCTCTAGGTTGAGAAGATAGCCTATGTCCTCGAAGAGTCTCTTCCCTCAAGTTTGACTGATAATGCTACATCAGACTAAATGTTTGCCCATCAGAAACATACGACTAATTATGAGCTTGCCAGTTGCAATATGCTAACCTCAATATCTCCTGAACTACAAAAACAACATGAGCATATGGATGCTTATATGATTGTTTATCATCTTCGTGAGTTGTTTGATGAGCAAGCTAGATCCGAAGGATTTGAGGTCACCAAGCTTCTCTTTCGCTCAAAGATACAGGAGGATTCACTTGCGGTGCAGTATGTACTAAAGATGAATGGATACATTGAGCGGTTGAGATCACTTGAATTTGTAATGGATCATGAATTAAGTATTGACTTGATTCTACACAGTTTGCTTGATAGCTATTTGTAGTTTGTGATGAACTATTAGATGGATCATCTTGAATCCACAATTCTTGAGAAGCTAGCATATGTCCTAGAAGAGCCTCTTCCCGAGAGTCTGGCTAATGATGCTACTTTGGACCAAATGTTAGCCCATCAGAAATATATGACTGATTCTAAGCTTGCCAATTACATCATGCTAGCCTTGATGTCCCCTAAACTATAAAAATAACATAAACATATGGATGCTTATATGATTGTTTATCATCTTCATGAGTTGTTTGATGAGCAAGCTAGATCCGAACGATTCGTGATCACCAAGCTTCTTTTTGGCTCAAAGATGCAGGAGGGGGGGGTTCATTTGTAGAGTAATTTGTACTAAAGATGAATGACTATATTGAGTGGTTATGATCACTTGGATTTGTCATGGATCATAAGTTAAGTATTGACTTAATTCTACATAATTTGCTCGTTAGAAATTAACAGTTTGTGATGAACTAACGGATGAACCATCTAGAGTCCACAATTCCAGAGCTGATCAACATGCTTAAGACAGTGGAGTCATCTGTTAAGAAAGAACAGAAAGCTGTGATGTTGTTTGACACTTCGAAGAAAGGTTCTAAAAAGAGAAAGTCAAAAACTCAAGCTAAGGGGAAGCAAAAAAAGGCTAAGAAAGGAGAATCGACACCAAAGGGACCGTGTCACCACTATGGCAAGGTGGGACACTGGCAAAGAAACTGCAAGATTTATCTTGAGTCTGTGAAGAAGAAGACGACATCTGATGCCCCATCTGCTTCAGGTATCTTCATTATTGAATGTCATACTATTTCTTCTAACACTTGGGTATTGAATATTGGGTGTGACTCACATATATGTAATGACATACAGGGGCTAAGGAATAGTAGAAGGCTGATCAAGGGAGATTCAAATTTGCGAGTTGGCATGGAGCAAAGGTTGTAACTTAGGCCCGTCGGAACATATTTGTTGAAACTCCCTAGTGGACTTGTCTTGGAATTGGATAATTGTTATTATGTTCCTTCTTTAATAAAGAACATTATTTCTATTTCTTATTTAAATAGAAATGACTTTCATTTGACTTTTAATAATAATTGTTATTATATAACTTTGAATGATATTCTTTATGGAACTAGAACATTATATAATGGTATTTACACGTTAGATATATCTAATGACGCATTCAATATCGAAATGAGCAACAAACACACTCGAAGAGACGATCAATTAACATCCTACACGTGGCATTGTCGTCTTGGCCATATAAGTAAGAAACGCATGTCTGAATTACACAAGTGTAACATTTTAGAATCATTTGAATTAGATTCATTTTAATACATGCGCTTCATTCTTAAAAGGCAAGATGACTAAATTACCTTTTAAGGGAAAAGGTGAACGAGAGAATGACTTATTGAGCCTTATACATATCGATGATCATGGACCTATGTCAACTCATGCACGAGGAGGTTGTAGCTACTTCATCACCTTCATCGATGATCACTCACGATTTGAGTATGTGTATCTATTGAGATACAAGTCTGAAGTCTTTGAAAAGTTCGAACAAATTTAGATATGAAGTAGAGAAACAACTTGTCAAAAGTATTAAAATACTTTGATCGGATCGAGGTGATGAATACTTAAGCCAAGAGTTTCAATATTATCTCAGAGATAATGAGATATTATCCCAATGGACTCCGCCTTACAAACCACAACATAATAGTGTGTCAGAAAGGCGAAACCGAACCTTGTTAGACATGGTTAGGTCACTGATGAATCACCCTAGTCTTCCCAAATCCTTTTGGGGTTACGCACTCGAGATAACTATTACTTGCTAAACAGAGTCCCGACTAAGGTAGTCTCTACTAATCCATATGAGATATGGAATGGTAAGAAACCTCATATATTTTACTTGAAGATATGTAGTTGTTCTGCTTATGTGAAGATATTAGACAAATTAGATGTCAAGTCTGATAAGTGTCTATTTATTGGTTACCTTAAGGAAACCAGGGGTTATCAATTGTTATATTTGAGAGGTGTCCTAAGGTAATTGCCTTATGGTATGTATTATTTATTGGATAAATAAATAATTTACTATTTGAGTGTGATGTGCGTAGATTATATATATTTTTATACATTATTTGACGAACATCTACTTATATTTTATGAGCATAATTTATATGTATTGCACCCTATTTTATTATTATGACATACTTCTACTCTTTTAGTTTAGAGAATTGCTCTTTGTGTATTTTTATTGACAGGACGCGATTTGGAGCATATTTAGAGCCATGTTGGATTATGGGTAGCCTACAGATGAAACATAGAACGATCATAAATTTGTGTACAATTCAATTTTCAGACTAAATCAACTTCCAAAACGTAGATAACTTCAAGATATACAAATTTTCTTCAGAGTCCAATAGAAGAATCCATCATCTTGCCATGATAAAAAAGCATGGTCGTGCCTCCCTGACATAGTCATTTCTCCTGCTCCGTCCTGATTTGTAGACTAAACTTTGAACTATCATAACTTTTGGTTCGGTAAGATTTTTGAGGTGTTCTTTATATCAAATTTAAGATAACTTCAAGTTCTACAACTTTTCTTCAGGGTGAAAAATGAGAAAACAATGTTTAGCCATGATAAAAGGTATTTCTATGACCCCCCTTCCAGGAGCTCCTCATTTGCAGGTTGTGCCTTAAGGCACGGTCGTGTTTAGGCCGTGTCACGGTCGTGTTTTTTAGGCATAACCTTGTTTAGGCTATGTCACTGACATGTTTCACTAGCAGCTCAACCTCAACTCTGGGCCGTGTCTCCCAGACACGGCCATGTCGAATTCCAGATAGCCTGTGGACTAAAAGTAAAATGATTATAACTTTGTTCTCGATTGGAATTTTTAGCTGATTTAAATTCCAGAATATAGATAACTTCAATATCTATAACTTTAATTCAGATCCTAACCCAAGATTAAGTGATTTAGGGTGTGAAAAAATTGGGTTTTGTGAAGCCTAACAAAAGGGGCAGATTTGAAAATTCTAGGCAAGTATAAAAAGGTTAAGCAAACCCTTGCTTGAAGGATCTTAGGTTTGGGACTTTGTCCCTCTCCTTGGTGAAGGGTTCTCCCCTTAGGGGGAAATTCTAGATCTTCCATCTTCATCCTCCTCGACGGTCCATCCACATCCGGAGCAAGAAAACATCTCGAAGACAACGACAACGCCTCGATAAGCATTTCTTCTCCTTCTCCATTCTCAGATTTGGGATGTAAGAATGCTATTATTCTTGGCTTTGATTTGTATTCCTTTTTCTATGGAGTAATCTCCCCATTTCTTGGGTTAGAGAGTAATTATAATGTGTGATTGATATATGAACTATGTATATGTCAATTTTCTTATGTCTATGAGATGTTTACTTTTTGCTCTATGTGTGTTGTGCTTACTATATATTTGAGAAATGTGTATGTGAGTAATGCATATAGATGTAAGGGATTTGCCTCTATGTTAAGGTTATTACTAGACTGAATAATCGCGAGATCCTTAGTGACAAAGGATTCTCATTTAACTGAACATTTGTGCCCTTAGTGACAAAGGACATCAACACTTTCTCAGTTTCTAGAGTTAAAAGACTTTGACATAGGGACAACCTTTGCTACATAGAAATAAGTGTGGAGAATAAGGAGATGAACATATTATAGGGACATTATTTATCATCATACTGAAACCAAAACCCTAGAACCATTCCTCCCAAACCAACTTCCTACTCTCTCACACTTCCCCTCTCTTAAGACTCTCCTCCTCTCTCTTTCTCTCCTTCTCTCTAGTTCTCAAGCACTCAACCAATCTTCGATTGTCTAGATAACTTACTTTGTAAAGTTGACTAGTACTTAATCAACAGTCCTTATAGATATGATAATCTTTTATATTACTGATGATGTTGCCGTGCACTTGCGGCTACGTAACAAATTTTTGGCATCGTTGTCGGGGACTATTTTCGATTAACATTAGTTGACTAGCAATTTACTTACTCTAGATACTTTTCTTTTTGTTAATAAAAATCTGCATTTTATTTGTTTATTTATAGTTTTATTTTCTTTGCTCATACGCATAGACAAAAAAAATCTATAATTTGCTTTTCCATATATATAATCCAAAAATACTGTATTGTGTTTTCTTGTTCATAGCATTTTCTTTTTGTTGATAAATTCTATTTTTTCTTGTTTATTTTTAATTTTGCATGTTTGCTTTTCTAATAATTTTGATTTGTAGGTGATTATGATTTTGTTCCTAAGAACCTACTATTTTTTTTAAGATATGAAGTGAACTAACATGACAAACAGATCTTTAAAAGATTTTTACATACCTATATCTGCAAAATTATTGGATCCCATTGTACCTCCACAGATTGATGTCGTCGACTTCCAACTTGACTCATATTTAATTTCTTTGATACAAGCTCACAAATTTGGAGGAGAAAATTTTAAAAATTCATACTTTCACCTTGAGGTATTTCAAGAATATTATAGTATGGTGAAGTGTAAAGGGGTCTCAGAGAATGCTATTTAGTTGTTGGCATTTCCATTCAGCCTCAAGGGAAAGCAAAGACTTGGTTGAATTCTCTTCGTCCTTGAAGCATAATGAGTTGGGAACAATTGGAGCAATGCTTTCTGAATTACTTTTTCCCACCAAGTAGAACAACATTTATGAGAAATCAAGTCATGAATTTTGCACAAACATAAGAAGAATCACTATTCGAAGCATAGGAGAGATTTAAAGGCTTATTGAAGCAATGTTCTCATCATAGGCTGGAGAAATGACTCACTATCCATTTATTCTATAAGGGGATTTCATTTTTGGATAAGACATTATTGAATTCTGCTACAAGATGATCATTGATAAACAAAACTTTGAATGACACATATGACTTAATTGATCAAGTGACACAGAACCTCCAACAGTGGTCAAATCAAGATTGGATGGAATATTCCCTAACATTATTAGAAGTGAAAGCCTTGAATTTAGATGTGAACAAAGAACAAGAACTGTTGTAACCACTCAAGAGTCTTGAAAATCATATAGAAGATATCATCTATCAGAGCTTAGTTTTACGAAGCCTGTTTTCGTATTTCGAAGATTGTGTTTTGTTTTTACTCGATGGTTTTTCCGAGTTTTGGGACAAGACAGTGGCGGAACATCTCCAAGCTATAGGAAGTAAGGTATTTATTTTGTCTATCTATACTGTTGTAGAACTTATATTAGATGTCTAACAACAGGTATGATACGCGGTGGATCTGTTCCTGATCCGGGCTGTGGCCGTGGTTGACCACGGAAATTACCTACTGGGTTGAAGGCATCTGAGCCTTATCCTAGAGAGGTGAATTTTTCGTAGAATTCGTACGTGGACGAGTCTGATAGTATGAGTCAGACTTATCGCACCCCTAAGAGAGATTCGAGACTTCGGTCTAAGGTAAATTTTACCAATCGTATCAACCCCGACCTAAGAGGGTTGACTTGTTTAGTTAAGGATTGATTTACTCTAGTCTATGGAACTACGACCGTTTTGTTGTGTGTACTTGGTTAGATAACCAGAAGGGTATATACGAGTACATGAAATTGCACAGATGCAGAAAAAGTTAAATTAGTTGCATACTATCTATGTGATCAGACTGTTGCTTGGTGGATAATGCATCCTTCGGATTTTATATGGGTAAAATCTGAGTAAAGGCGAAGATCTACTACTATATAGAGGAAAGGTATCTAGAGGATCTCTGATTGTGACTAAAATAAAATGAATTGTAGTGTGCAATGATGGATCAAAACTTATTGCTTGAGCTTCAACCTATTTGATGTATTACTCAAATGATACAAATACAAAATGGTTGAGTCCAGTTATCTTGGATGATTTCTAGAAGATACACTTTTTGATATTAGAGTTAAGAGAAATAGCAGAACCACACCAAGTACATAGGATTAGGAATCAGCTGTTAAACCTGGAAATTTTGCAGCTACTCAAATATGTTGGATGATGATGCTTGCAATCTACTGGAATTTGAATCTGGTTTCTGAAAATTGATCTTTGAAAATGCAGAAAACCCTTAGGCATTGAGGTTGTTCTACATTCAGAAAGGTGTGGTGGCTTTATTGTAGTTCATGCGCATGCACCATCTGATCAGAGACAAAAGGAAAAGACCAGCTAGAGGGGCTTGGTCACACTAGCAACGCATTGAATCATGCCTCCTCATATAGTGCATTGAATCACACACGCCTTGTCACAGAATCTAATAAGATGCCACCAAATAATCACAGATTGCTTGCTGAGCTACTGAACTTGGAAGGTTATTGTTGAGGAAGCCTTGGAATGTTAGTTGAGTGCCTAAAATAGGTGATGATAACACCCAATGAAGGTTTACTTGAAAAACATTGGAACCATTTGATGTTTGGAATTGAAGATGCAAGAGACTGCAACACAGGAAAATTTGAAGAAACATGTAGAGTTTTTAATCTTTAATTGTCATTTGGTGGCCAACTGTACTCAAGTTCTTTATGAATAAAAATATGAAACTTCCGGGAATTTGAGTTTTGAAATTAACATTGGAAGCTGATTTCTGAAGTTGTTGAGGCTATTTGGAAGAAGAAATTCTAGAAAGCGAGATTTTGAAATAATCCAGCTGTTGGGTTATTACAATCATGTGAAACCAGCTCAGCAGCAGTGAACTTTGAAATAAATATATTACTGCAGAGGAAGAAATAAGAACCAGTGACACTCAAGTGCGGGAACTAAGAAGTTTTATCAAGAACTTTGATATAGGGAGGTTACTGAATTCTTTGATGTTAAGGTTCAACTTCTGATAGCAAACTTTGAGCAGGGACTGATGGGACTGCTATAGGAGGAATATCCAGTGAACTAATTGTAATTGCTGAATTACTCAAGATACAAATCAAAGAGTTACACTCATGAATCAGATTTCTGAACTTGAATTCTGATTTCTGAAGCTGGTTTTTGAGCTATGACAATTCAGGAATTGAGAGTCCCATTTTCTCAAAATGTTGTCGTAGATTCACTTCAATTCTAATTGGACTATCACCCATACAATTGAGAGAGTTGACAAATAGATTAACTATCAGTAAACTCCGAATTTAGTCAAAGAGTTCTGAATTTGTGTCAAACTGTTTGATACCAAATCCAAGTGCTGATCAACAACAACTAGAATTCAATCTTCGGTTATTTTAGTGCTAAAAGAGATTATTTGTTGATCTGAATTCTCCATGAATTAAGCTATAATTCCCTTGAATCATAAATTCTAAAACTGAAGTGAGAAATGAAACAGAATTCATGACATCAGTTTTCTTTTGATGTTGGATACTTGATTTGCAGAGATTTTTGTTGAGAAATTTCTTAGTTGCTGTGGAGAGTATTACTGAGGAGGTGAAGGGAACATCAAGTCCTTCAATTGATATCAGAAAGATTAGAGACTCGGTTGTGAAACCAGGAAACTAATTTCTGAAATGGTAAAAGAGGAAGCTGAAATTTGGAAGTTTAGAATCCAGAAACATTTGATTATCCAGCTCCATATCAATGTAAGTAATCAGAGATTGGGTTGTTATTTGGTGATTTGCCATAAGAGGATTTTCGGAAAATAGATCGTTACTTGGATTTTTATTTGGAGATACCGTTGAGAGAAAATTTATATAGACAGTGACTTGCGAGGCAAGTTTCTAAGAGCACAAACAAAGACTAGTTACTGCAACCGTCTTCGTGGCTCCTCTGGGGAAGATGGATTTGTGCTCTACACGGATGTTTCGTTAGGGTTTGAGTGCGTTTTGGATGCAACACTCATGATTGGTAGTAGATACTTCTCGTTAGTTGGAGAAATACGAGAAGAATGTTCATGTCTATGATTTAGAACGTGACAATTGATATTTTCGCGTTGCAAAGGTGGAGATATTATTTGTTTGAGGTTTTAGCTCGTCACCGAGCGATAATTACAAATTTTTTTGTTTGATACAGAGGTTCTCAGAGATGAGACTTGTAGAACAAGAACAGACAGAGCATGGGATGTTGAAATCCAGGGTTGCTCGGTTTCCCATTTTGGAATAAATATGAAACACGGGCTAATGATCGGTGTATGCGGTATCTGTATAGCAGAGTGATTTCGAAACCGCAGATGGAATTGGAACCTGATCTCTGGAAAACTGAAGCTACCTTGGAATGCGCTGACATCTGAAATTCTGAATTGCAAGAAGTCTGTAAGTTTGACTTCTGTTGAGTCTGATATCTGAAGTTGCTTGTGAAGGGTGTTGTTAAATTGCTGAAATGCAGAATTCTGTTTGTGAAAGATTAAATCGGCCCTCTGAAATTTTGGTTGAACTGGATTCTGGAAATATTAGCTGGATCCAACACTTTGAGTTTGATACATCATTGTACATCAATGGAAGTGGAAATAAGGAAGAGATTGTGATATCTAGGGTTGCTTGATTTTTTTCCATTTGGAATAAGTTAAGAAGCACAGATTAGTGACTTAGCATCCGAGGTGTCTATGTAGTATAGTGGTTTTAAGACTGCAGATAAATTTTTACCCGTGATGAATAAATGACATGTATGTTGTTTACATGCTACGTTGGAGGAATATGCAGTTAATAAAGAAGTTCAGATTAGAGTTGATAGAAATTCAGGAAATAAGAAATCTCATGCCATTAAATGAGTAGCTGGGTGTCAAGGTTGAGAATTACAGTATATTAATGAGAATGAGATCCAAGCTCAATTTTTCGCTCACTTGTTTACTTAGCGTGCGTGTAGTACTTTCGGTGCACATTCTGATTTAGTTGTGTTAAGGTTATCGTACTTGAATAGTAAATTTGGGGACCAAATTTTTATAAGTGGGGGAGAATATAAAATACGCGAAAAGTTTAATAAATAAATAAATAAATGGAAAATAAAATCTGAAAATTTTATAATAAAATAGAGGAGAATTTTTGGAGTATAACGAAATTTTCCGGGATTAATTTGGACACCTATAGAGTATGTTTTAGAATAATTGGAGAAGTAAGTGGGGTAAGTTGAAAATATGGGGTATTTAGACCCTAAATTATTTTCTAAATACCCGGTTGCTAATTGTTTTCTCCCCACTCGATAAAACCGGACTCCCCACTCGACAAAACTCAATCCCTCGCGCACCCCTCTTCTCACCGAGCCGCTCCTCCTCCTTCTCCGATCTGAAATCGCCGCCGACCCCTCCTTCTCCTTCTTCCCCCACGGTTCTGTCTCTTCCTTGCTCCTAGATCGACCTCCTCCGCCGTTGAATCCGAGCTCCATCTCGGGTTCATCTGCTAATCAAGCGCTCTCTTTGG
>JBBUKS010000044.1:204996-233426 GCA_038050645.1 Hedychium gardnerianum
CGGAGAACCTTTGCACCGTGGGGCGGCAATAGATTCTCTAAGTCCAGTCGGCACGCCGGCGCTTCAACCAGATAACCTTGATTTCGTTCTGTTATTCATTAATCTGTTGTTATTATACTGCTACAGTAACTCTGCTTTAGATATCAGTTTACTGTTTGATTAACAACACCCCCTCTAGTGGTGGAGCTCCCGAGCTTTCTGCAACGGCGAATTGGAATTACACCCCCTCAGGGCGAGAAAGGGCAAAATTGACATTTAAACCTGTTCTCGATTTAGTTTCAATTTGTCTCCCTATCCGTAGCCCTGCCTTGTGGAGTAAACGGTGAGGGAAGAATGTTCGTATAGTATTTTTCTCATTTTTTTTTTATATTCGACTTTTAATTATTAAACTTTAATTGCATTTTTTGGTGAAATAGCTTGAAAGAATTATGCGATCACTGTCGAAGTTAAAAAAAATAAATAGAATTCAATATCCAGCTAAAAATGAAAAAGAGAAAGAAAAAAAATATATACCAGTAACCTCACCTCCTCATAATTGTGGTTGATGTTAATCAAGTTTCATTCCATATAAGAACAGGAGACAGATCCAACTTCCTTTGTTGTGCTATAATAATCAAAATATTCTTTGCTACTAATAGTAGGAGACAATACAGAGAATCCCTTTCATAAATAACCAGAAGTGGCCATACTGATCTAGCTACATATATAGCATTGATAATAATAAAGGATTGGTATTGTATGAGTGAGCATGAGGAATTCACGAACAGAGATTATTGTGCAAAAGCATGCCTTAATAGCTTATACTAATTTAATCATGCTTCAATATGTGATGTATAGAAGCACGTATTTCCAGGTCATGCACAAGCACTGAAGACTGCATGCACGACATGAACTCTGTTCTTGTATTTTTTTTCCACCAGAGCCAGCGACGGTACACTACGGCACATCTCTCCGGGAAAAACGAACACTTGTGATGGCTTCTCATGTAAATCTGCACGTTTCTGCGAGATGCAATACAATACTTGACATAAATGGACAATTAGTACTGTTGGCAAGAAGATCAACTACAACTCAATTTGAGTATATCTATTAGTAATTAGTCATTATTTGCCAATGCAGCATCATCAAGATTCTCACTGCTCTCTGATCTACATCCTCCGATTGAGCATTTCAGTACTCTCGGAGTCGATGTGACCGAGATCTCTTAGCAGAGCCTGTGAATCTTCATGATGCTGCACCAGCAAACAGCAACTGGTGCTCAATCGGAGAAGAGAAGTGGCTAGGGATATGCGGAGAAGAGGGGCATATATAGAGCCAATTACTAGTAGCTAGAGATCGACCATGGCTTGGTAGTCTTCTCTTGACTGGCGACTGGTGAGAGCGAGAAAAGATTAATGTACGAACGTACAGGGTTTACATCAGCAACAGTTACACATAGCAGTCGGAACTGACCAAGAGAGAGAAAGGACCTTCTTCCTCTCCGGGAATGTTACATCCCCCAAGGAATCAAACGAAAGGGAAACTGGGAAATGACTCCCTAAGAACTAGCTCGCACTTTGACGCTCTTACGGGCTTCGATTAGCCTCCGAGGTCTGTTGCGTTTCTCGCAAGCATTCTAACTCGGGCGGATTTGACGTCCTTAATTGATCGATCCTCTGGGACATAATTATAACGATATATAATTCGTTAATTGATGCAGCAGCTTTTGGAATCATAATCGATCGATCAATCCATCAATCCATCGAGCTTTGAAGGCAGGTAGCCACTCTTGGGGCAGGAACAGAGCATCAAGAATCTGCAATCCAATCCTACGCACATAAACGCGAAAGAGAGAGAAAAGGGGAATGCATAATTGAACTGCGCATACACACGGCATAGCAATGGCGAGGTAATCAGTAGATCTTTGGGAATTATTCTCTATTTAGAATAAAAAAATTATTATTTTTGATAAAATTTCTTCTTCACACGTTCTCCGTCCTAATTTTGTTTTAAAGAAAATTAAAGAGAAAATTGTATTAAAGTTTACTGTAGGTTTGCCTGGTCCTTGCGTCATCCGAGGCGGTGGATCGCCTCGCCATATACTTGCCAGTTACCAAGCGACAGATCCAAAATCCTTCATACGCCTCGCGTGAAGCAAGGCGACAAAAGACCATTAAGCTGCCGCCACGTGGAACAGTGCCGCCGGTTGACTTCTCTCAGCTTCGTACATCCACGCCTGCCGCTGACTCTCTCTCCCGGTCATGTTGAACTCTACCCCCGGCACGCTCCCCCAACATTCCAACCTGGCTCCCCCATGCCTGCAGGTCAATCCCTTTGTCCCCCCTCCTTCCCCGTATCAACTTTAATTTCCCTTGTTTTCTTCTTGTAACATCTAAATCTCATCTCTAATTCCCCTCTCCAAAGTCAACCCCTTGTGTATCAGAAATTTTCTTACTCCAACAATATTAACCCGTTTGACCTGATCAAAAGAACAAGTAGATCTCATCGGATACATAGTCGTGCTTAATCATTTACAGTAAATAGGATTAAACAGTACGAATTGAAAGGGTGAGAGACAGAGGAAGAAATTTTTACCACACAGACATGGAGTTTTGTGCTTTTAAAAGCCTGAGCAACGCAGGGTAGGAGACCCAAGTTGACACAAGTCAATATCTCCCTCTGTCTTTCTCTTTCTTCCTCGTCAACTGAGACTTTAAGCTAGATGGAGGGAATTGAAGAAGCAGGGGTCAATTGGTTTGATGACTTTGACTTCTCCCAAATCGAGTTCATGCAGGAACTGCAGGAAAACTGCCCTCAGATCATCTCATCGCCGAGTGTGGCAGATTCCCAAGCTGATGAGTACTGCGAATCAATCATCAGCAAGCTCATCGACTCGGGTCCAACCATCAGCAATATCGAAAGGGCATTGTCTGTGTCCAATGGCCTGTGCAATTCTCAGCCACCGTGAGTAGTACTTATATTTTCCTTTTCATTCCAATTCTTCTGTTGCTTTTGCTGAAGTGAAGTGTTTGTTGCTGTTGCAGAGTTTCTTTACCGGAAAAGGGCTTGGGGAAAATGGATCACAAGTACATAATGAGGATCAAGACCTGTGGCAATGGGCTTGAAGATGATGGTTACAAATGGAGAAAATATGGACAAAAAACCATCAAGAACAGCCCCAATCCGAGGTACTTTCCTTCCTTGTGACTGATGATGTATTCTTCATCTTAGAAGATCCATCATTTCAGAGAATAGATACCAGTGGTTCTAATTTACCACAAGATCGCGTTTCCTTGCATGGTAGATCGATGACAGTTACTCTTATCAGGAAGTCAAAACTAGTGACAGACACGTCCCTACCTGTTGGAAATTTCCAATTTGAAAATCCCTGTCACATCTGACAACGTAACAGATACGAGCATCTTGAACAAAAAAGTTTTTTTTATTAAAAAAAAAAGAACACTGACACCTGAATGCCACATTGCCACTAAACTCTGTAATTGATTACCCTGCATCTGATACATAAATATGCATGGCTTGTTGACAGGAGTTACTACAGATGCACCAACCCAAGATGCAATGCCAAGAAACAAGTGGAGAGGTCGATGGAAGACCCAGAGACGCTGATCGTCACCTACGATGGCCTCCACCTCCATTACACCTACTCTCATCTCCTCTTCCCTCGGTCGCCGGACATCTCCACCGCCTCCGAGATTCACGTGGCCAAGAAGCTCAAATGCCAGCACAAGGCCGCCGAGACAGCACGACCGATCAGTGCGCCACTAGTGGATGCGGACGTCGCGCCGCTGCATGGAATTTTTGAGGATGGCTCGGAAGGTCTGCTCGAAGACGTGGTGCCGTTGCTGGTGAGGAAACCCTGCGGCTCGAACGCCTCGTCGTACGAGCATTCAAGTGCTTCGTCGCCGACGTCCTACTCTTCGCTGTCGTGGGCCACCGACTCCTGGTACTTTGACCTTGGCATTCGATCGAGCACCTTGTGAGCGTGTCAATTAGCGATGTGTAAGACAATAAATATGATGGATAAATAAAATTGTTGTGGATGTTCTATGAGTATCAATTGTTAAGCCAACAAAGTGTTTCCAATTCCTATTTTCAAGATTGTGAATCCTTTTTAATTGTGACACTCAATTATACTTGTTCCCAATTCCTATTCTTTCACAAACCCTTTGGTTTAGAACTACTACAAATTGTGATTTTATGGTTTGATTGAATTTAATCATGATTTTCAAACTTAATCTCCACCATTCTAAAATACTTGTAATTTGAGATTGAATTCTAGTAATGGATCGTGAAGATCCATGAAGATTAAGACAGAATTCTAGTAAACATACTTCTTATTAGGTATGAGATCTTGAGGTCGGTTAGAAATTAGGAGTTGGTTCTAAGATTGAGAAGTTGAAAATAGCAATGAATCAACAAGAAGATATTTAATTTGGTTAATTCTTACATAGATATCCTCTCTAAACCACTTTGCTTTATCTTTTGCTTTGTCAAGAAGGTAGGTTAGCTAACTTGTCCAAGAGAATTTCCATCAATTTAAATGGTGTAGGATTATCTATGCCAATATTTGCATGTCTACAAACATATCTAGTTGAGATCGTCCATGTGGAAGATATCGAAGTGAGTCATCAAGTCCTAATCTACAATAATGAAACCAAAGTGATTATTTCTCAAGATACTATTTACAAAGCTTAAGATAGTAATATTGCTTAAAAGCATATGAGTGAAGTTGACTAAGACCCACAAAGTGATTATTCTTTCTTACCTAAACTATGTTTGTTTCTTTTTCTTATCTTTTTTCCCCTTCTTTTAATTGTTTTTTCGTCATGTTTTATTGCTTCTTTCCTGTTTTTTTTTTCCCAACAAAGTAGATAGAGCCTTATGGCTTTCCTTTTTCCCGTCTTTCTTATTCCTTCTTTCCTGTTTTTTCCCCCTCCAAAGTAGTTACAGCCTTACGATCTTGCTTTCTGATGATGGAGACAAAATAAATAGTAAAAAAACACGAAGAAACTAGAAAAAAGGAAGATTTAAATTGTCCACTTTATGAAAGAAATTGAATTGGTATGGTTTATGTTTTCTTGTAGCGAGCAGATCAAGGACAATTACAAAAGTATCATCTCGCCTGGGATGTGAACACCTCGTCATATACTTAATTTCATCAGTGATGTCCAAGAACATATAATTGAAGCTATATTATAATTAAAACATCATTTGAACAACGTACACAAATCAATTAATCCTCCGTTCGATCATCTTGCGCAAGTGATGCAATTCATGACGGATAATTGCAGCTCCCGTGACCTGCCGGGATCGTTTAAAATCAAGCATCAATAACGTTTGTTCGAGAGATCGAATCAATCAACGATATGGGAATGGATGCTTACTGGGATCGGATGAGGTGATGGTGCCTGTGTGGCCGAAGTCGCAGTTGAAGTCGTGGCGGCCGGCGGCCAGGTAGTAGTTGTTCATGGCGTACGAAGCGTGGGCCAGCAGCGTGTTGGGGTAGAAGCACGCGCCGCCCTCCTGTATGGCCTTGCAGTCCGCCCCGCCGCTGCCGCAGGCGTAGTCGATGTTGGCCTGCAGCGCCGCCTCACCCGTATCCGCACTCGCCACGCACCACCGCCCGGCACCACCCCCCAGGGCCGGCGCCGGTGCCGGCGCCTGCTGGAGAAAAAGAATATAAAAGGTCTGGATGACAAGGCAAGTATAGATAAAAAGATTGGCAGCTATTGAGGGAAAGAACAGAACAATCATGGCGTTCAGTCCTATCACGAGAAAATAAGGAAGGAATCATCCTGTCGAAGGGCAACTGCCAACGACATACAAAAAGTCGATTAAAGCGAGTTTAATTCTGTTATAAATGCAAAGTATATTAGCTTGGGAAACCGTTGCGAAACTTCCAAATACTCGATGAAATACTGTGTGAATGGTAAGGAAAAGGGATAAGAAGAAAACAGAGAAAGAGAACATGCTTTTCAGTTTTACAATCAAATCCCATTTCGGCGGCATTTCGCATTCCGTTCGTTCGTTTGATCATTAGAATGTACGAATACGTTAAATACTGAATGAGCTCCGGTTGCGAATGCAGCCGCAAAATCCTTAAAAACTGAGAAGAAAAGGGCGCACCTGGTCGCCGCCGCGTAAGAGGCCGACGTCGTAGGTCGGGGTCAGATCAGCGTTGAAGAGGCCGAAGTGTCGCTCAGCTGTCGGCCCGGGCTTCAGGTTCTCGTTGAAGAGCGAGAACATGTACGTCTCGAACCTCCGGCCCGGCATCATCGGCGTTCCCTTGCCAGAGTTGACTAGTCCTATCAGGTTCCCGTTGAAGGAGGTGGCGTCATCCGCGCTAACTCCGATCTGTCCCGCGTCCCCAGATGACGGCCACCCTGTCTCCCCGACGGCGATCTCCACGTCGCCGTAGCCCAGCCGCTGCATCGCCGCGTGCACCGCGTCCAGCTGCGCTACAAACATGTTCGTGTAGTTGATCCCCGTGGCGGGATCGAACACCCCCGCGTTGGGACGGAACAGGGCGTAGTTGAGGGTACGCGCCGTGTAGCCGAAGTAGGGGTAGGGATTCACCATGAAGGGGGTGCGCGTCCGGCGGTGGAAGTCGAGCATCGGCGCGAAGATGGATCGGTCATAACCCCGGCGGAAGCGTCCGACGGAGGGCGGCTCCGAAGCGGAGAGGATGCCGAGGGAGTGAGGCGTGGAGACCCGGATCTGGTGAAATCCCGAGGCGGCGAGAGCGTCTGAGAGGGAGCGCATCGCAGGAACTAGGCGGGCGATGAGGTTGCGATCCGAGGTGGCAATGATTTCGTTGCCGACGGCGACGAGTGAGATGTTAGTGGCGGGATAGAAGGGAGCGACATGGGCCGCGACCCAGTCGGACGCTGCAGAGGAGTTGCGGGAGGCGAGGGCAGGGATATCCACGTTGGCAACGGTGATCATAAGCGCGATACCGGTGCCGGCGAAGGAACGGATCATGTCGGGGTTGGCATCGAACAGCTTGACACGATCGATGAAGGTGCTCTGCTTAAGGAAGGCGGCCACCTGAGCCGGAGGGGGAAGGTTATCAGCGTTAGCGCCGTAGTTGACGCCGATGGAGAGGGCGGCGACGGAGGAGAAGCGAAAGAGGCAGATTAAAAGGAGAAATAGGATTAGACCTACGCCGGCGGGCATTGTGGAGCGTGAGAACAGAGAATTGAGGTAGGAAGACGAAGCGGGGAAGCTATTCCAGTCGGAGATTTTATTTGGGTCTAGGCGTAGTGGATTCGTGTCGAGCGCAGTCACGTGGGAAAAAGACCTCTAAGCATCGAGATGTGTGCTTGAAACGTGGACGGTCTAAACGTAATCGCTAATGTCGGCTTTAGAATGGGCCAAACGGTGCGGCGCTGCCCGTTACTGGAAATTTACTAATTTCAGTTCAATTCATTAAAACTAATAAATTTTCAGTTAAAATTTAATTTTACTGTTGAGAAATAAGTTCATGATCCGCTCAAGTAGATATGAACTTGTTGAAATACATCCCTTGTGATTGATTTGTGGTGAATTCATGATATTTTTTTCTAATTTAATGTAGTTTCTTGACTAATTCCATCTTCTCAACTGAAAAACTTGGCGCAGCGTCAGGTACGCATAGATCTAGCAGCCAAGAAATATCATCCGTCGGATCTGATTTATTTTTTGTTAACTAAATCGGATCAATCTCCAGCTTTCCTATCCATTTGAATTCAAAACACACCGCCGCCCATCGCCTCGTCGTCTCCGCCGCCGCAGATGTCCGCCGGCGTCCACTTTCCTATGGACGATCCTGACCTAGACGATGCCGAGCTATGGGCCGCGATTGAGTCAGCCGCATCTTCCAGGTCTCGGAAGCCGCTGCTTCCCCTCGGCCCCATCGACGGCTCGAAGCCGTTCAGAAACCCTAGGCCGATCCGCAGGGCGGAAGAGTCCTCCATTGTTCCGGTGGACGGGGAAGTGGTGGAGGAGGATCTCTGGGACCATCGCCGACCCCAGAAGATGCCGCGCTTCATGGAATCCGGAGCTGTGGAAGAGCGTAGGATGGTTGTGGTCAGGCACCCGCAGCGGACCCCAATGATGGCGGTGTCGTCTCCCACCTATGCATCTCCAGATCCGTCAAAGTACGTGAAGAAGGCAATCACTCCAGTGGTGGAAAGCCCGCCGCCTGAGGGGTGGAACCGCGAGGAGAGGGAGAACAGGGAACCCAATTCCGGTTTTCATGTTCCGTTCTCTTCAGTGTCTTCCTTTAAGAAATACCAAAATTCTGCCATGGCGGTAATCTTTTGTCTTGTTTTCTTGTTCTTTTTATTGCACATATGATGATCGGCTGACCTCCATCTTTGTTTTCTACTGACAAGTAGTTTATTTTGTTTTATTTCATTTTTCTTTCACACAATCTGTGAAGTTAGATTATGATCATTCCAACAAGTTGGCCTAATCATTCACTCAAACTTTGTGTTTGAGAAACCAATCTTGGTTGAATCAGCATACATGCTAAGATGAATGTTTCAATGGAGGATCTTACTTGGATTCCTAGTTCATGCTCAATTCAACTTTCTACTAAAGTTTTTTTTTGAGGAATAGGTGTATTTTGCATACAAAAACCTAAACTAATCAAACAGATGTAAAATTATGGAAGGACATTGCGTTGTAACTTATGTGACTCTTGTTTCCATCTAACCAAGTGATTTTAAGACAGGCAATAACGGAGCCATTTCTAGTTAGTAGTTAAGCAATTAGCTTGCTCACACTCACTTTTTTACCCCTGAAAAACAGTTAGAGGGAACAGAACAGATCACTCAATTTGCTTAAATAAGTAAAGTTGATAGTAGAACAGATAGTTTGAGAACAGTATACAGTGTCTAGATAATCGAAATAGGAAATTCAAAACAAAACTCAACATGTCAGCAGCCTCAAAAGATCAGCAATCTGAGTCTTCAAGTCATCTTCAAAGCACAGAGGTAGCGGTGCTAAAACCTGCTTCAAAAGCTGAAGCAATAGCAGACAAAGCTCTAGAGCCATGACTAATACATTGTGCTACTAAATAAGCTGCTATAGGTTGAGAGCCCAGCCCAAAGCTAAATTCATTATTAACTGCTCTGGTGGTGCACCCTCCCAAAGTCTCAATTCTCTGGTGGTTCTAGTATTCAAGCTTCATGGCGGCTCAACAAAATCTATACCTGCCATTCAAGTGGAACTCATAAGGAAGTTAGCCCCATTGTCTGAAACATATCTGATAACATTGCATCCACCTTGCATAGAAGGGAAAAGATGATCATATAGAAGGAAAAAAAGTTAAGAATAATTATTTGAAAAGATTGGAAGTATTTGCTGCATGCAACCAAATAGTGTATAAGGAAATGCTCAAAAACACTCAATAACTCTTTTGTTCTTATGGAACTATCAAGGTATTTTTGCCTTTGTTTGAAAGGAAATTGTAAAGGAAAATAATTCATTAATGACTAGAGAATTTCGAGGAGACATTGGTGATACTAACATGGGCCATATATGAAGACTGAAAGATGTTTGATTTGTTGATAGCTTAATCCATCTTCTGATGTATATTCTTTAAGAATATTGAAAAATATGATTCAAGACAATTTGAAGATTTTCAAATTTCAATTTCTAGGGTATTAATAAAATGCTAGAGTCGATGGATGGCTATTGTGGATGGGAGGGGTACAATTGCAAAGAATGTGAAGATAAAATTTAAGAGGTAGTGTTGGAAAAGTAGTCATGTATCTAGATTATTTCTCTACACTATATATATATATATATATCCCCTAGCACCATAATCTATGACAGGGGAATGCAATGAGAGGAAAGTTTATCTCAATTTGTTCAATGAAGAACTTCTTTGCAAGCATTCCATCATTATCCTTTTCCTGTCTTCGTCCACTTTATTTTTTTTCTAGCAGAATATGTTTTTTTCTTCATCCTGTGCTACATATTTTGCTGAAAATATGCAAATACCACTAGTTTATCCTGATTTTCTCAAATCAAAGGAATTTCTTGTCTATACCACTTAAAATTTCACATATCTAGTATGGTCACTTGGTTATTTTGTTATTCTAATACGAGTAGTGTTTCACATGTTAACTGGTTTTGAAGTTAAATTCTAACTGAAACCAATTACATCCTTTATGTATTTTCATGTGCAGATTTTAGAGAAAACTGATTACACCTTGATACAAGGACATCCATTTATTAAGAAGTCAGGTAACTTGTGAAAATTCATACTAGTTATTTTAATAAAGCTTGCTTCACATTCATCCAATCAGATGTATTTCTTTTCAGGATGGAGAAAGATTTCATTTTTCTTCAATCTCTCATTTGAGATTAGGGACAAGTCGATTGAGTTTGATGAGAACAGGAATGTTCAACGTGCTGAATTCATTGTTCGTGCATATATGAAGTACGCCCAACTTTAATCAATTAACTAGCTCCAAATCTCATGCATAACATGGTCTTATGTCATTTCCCTTGTGGATTCTAGATGTGGTAGGTTTGCAGACGGCTGGGGTTCATGTGAGCGACGTGAAAAGAAGTTTATGAAGCCAAATCATGACATTCCTAGTACAGCTGAAACCCGAGCTAAAAATAAAGCTTGTCAGGTGATATTTCAAATTCACTTGAGCTTCTTTTTTCACAAACTTCATTATTATAAAAATATTTTGAATATGCAAATAGAGAAATGGTATAAAGTAGTCAAGTTAGCTCATTGTAATGCAAAGCCAGTATCTCAACAGCTGGAGAAGCTGAACTTCTAAACAACCCGAAGAAAAGTTATGGGTTGCTCAGTAGGTTAAGATGTTCTTTCTTTTTTTCTTCACACGGATTAAGTACTGATCGTAGTAATATTCTGCCAAAAAAAAAAAATGATGTTAGATGATTCGTTGCTGTTGCTAGGACTTTGATATCTCTCTCTAGTTACATTAATATCCTGTAATTTAATGGTTGCTTATATTACGTAGGATCTTCTTGGAATTGGAGAGTACCGACCAGGTGTTGCCAATGGCATTCGATAGGGCCAAACTTGTTTGACAACTCAATGTTGTTTTCTCCGAACCCTTTCAAATATTAAAGCAATAGAAAACCAGGATGGAAATGAGAGTTACAAAAGGAAAAGTTGCTTTTTTGTTCGGAGTTCCGAAAAATCCTCAATTCTGTATAAACAGGTGTTCTTCATGCCTTAAGATCATGTACTGTAATTTTCATCTGCTCATCAACACCTGCTAAATTGTTTTCAATTCCCAAGTAGCTCCAGATTTGTTGTAACTCGCCGAGTGGCCTAATTGTATCCGCATGCTCACCCAGTCTTTGGAAAATTAGACCGATTGGTTCAACTGGTTCAAACGACAATAGATCCAGTTCTGTCCGGGTTTAAAAGATCGCTAGCAACTGTTCTAAATTAGTCAGGAGTCTGTCAAAATTGGTGAACATAAGTCGTTCTTGGAAAAATTAGAATATATATATTTTAAATATATTCTATAGTTCATTAATATAACGATAGGCCGCTGTATAATTATAATGGCTTTTTTTATTATTATTACATAGTTCCTAAAGAAATAGGCTAAGGAAGGAATCCCATGGAGATTTGACTAATCCTCCATCAGCATCAAATCTGTAATAGATTTTCTTTTTATATAGAAGGTTGGAATATCTCCTATGTACAAATGTTTATATAATTTTTTATGTTGTTATAAATACATATATTAAACGGACAAACAATTCTTTGTACAAACAAAGAGGAACGTTCACAGGATCAGACTTTTGTAAGAACAAGAAGAACCAAATCTGTGAGCATCCGAGCTGCAAGCCCTGGTAGCCTCGGACTCAAAGGGAATTTTCATTGGCCGTTCGACAACACAGTGCATGCTATGGATAAAGTGTGTGTTTATTTTCTGCTCTTTGTCTACTTGTGCCTTTTTGACTCAAAAGTGATCCTGACCTCACAGAAAAACTTGTGGACCTTTTGACTGGATTCATTATATATATATATATATGTGCTTGCTCTCATCATTAATTGAAGATAACAAGTTAATCATTATCTAAAAGATAGCACAACTTAATTTATTATACAGCCGAAAGAAAAGAGCAATGATATCTGAATGAATACTGTGTTCTGGCTGGTGTTTCGAAGCATCTACGCATCAGAATAGTTATATATTTCTGAAACTGAGTGGGGGGAGCATGATGCACGTAAATCCAACACCAGCTATACCCTCCTCATAAACAAAGTAAAAGATGATCCCCCACACATCACATCAGATTCCACAGGCACAGTGAAGAGGTCCTCCTTGAAAATTCCAAGCCAGTGTTACACCCAACATTCCAAGATTCGACCATCAAATCCGACAATGATAGAGGAGCCATCTTAGCTAGGCCTGTAGCTTCAATTGTTTATTCTTCATTAAGCTTCTCTTCTGTCGTTTCCATGGCCTTCTTGCCATTACTTTTACATGAAGTAACAAAACACGTACAAATGTTGTTTCAGTGCTCAAGTACCAATGTTGTTTTTGTTCTCTTTTACCTTTATGTGCTGGTAAACAAAACCTATGTACAATACTAAATTATAGAATGATAAGACATTCTTTCTCTTAATATCCTTCTTTTATAATATCCTTGCTTCAATTCTACTATACCTTGAATTCGATTTTGATTTTTCTTTTCACATAAACTGTTTCTCTTATCCATTTCTGCATCACTCCCCACTACGTACGCGATCGAGCACGTTGAAGCAAGAGGAATATCTTCCTCGTTAAGCATACAACAGTACTCTACAATATGATATCAACATTGTACATATACATCAGACGTCAGAATTAAGAAGACATGTAGCACTCATTAATTAATTGACACAAAACGAATGTTCTATGAACTTCTGATGGTGGCTTTTTCACGCCTAATTAAATCGAGAAATAATTCAAATTTTTATTACGAAAATAATAATATAATAATTAAATTGTTTAATAAATAATTAAGAAATTTAAAATTTTAATTTTAATTACGATATATTATAAAAGATTTTTTTTAATAAAAAATAAATTTAAAAATATTAATCATCTGGATTTTTATTAGTATTTTTTTAATTTATTTTGATAATTAATAAAAAAAATTATGAAATTAAATTGATTATTTTAAATTGAATGTAATTTAGTTAAAATATATATATATATATATATATATATAGGGCTTTGATAGTCTACACACCTTATTCTGTACAACCATATACACTTGTTGAGGTGACATAATCCTGATCACTGATCATATCACACATATTTTGATCAATGATGTACAAATGATCACCTCAGTAGATGCTCATGATTGTGCAGGATAAGATGTACAAGCTAACATAACTCTATCTATCTCTATATATATATATATATATTTATTTACTGGTGGTGGCGTTTTCCCTTGAAGAAGAATACCACATTAATTTAATTAGTTAATTAATTCCCAGGAATGTAAACTTGTCTGCTCTCTCACGCACCTGACTGTTCTCAAGTGCTACCATCCATCCATGGAATTCCGATCTCTCTCTCACACACACACAGAGGCACACAGAGAGGCAGAGACAGATACAATAGTTCAGTGCACACCTTCTTGCTTTGGAATCAGTTTGCAGTACTTCTCGTACATTAACATTGCCTAACCCTTTTTTTTGCTTTTTCTTGGCTCCATCTCCTCTCAGATTTGCAGTTTCCAATTCTACTACATTTGTATGTGCCAGCCACACCTCACTGATCACATCTGACAATTAAAACCGAGCTGCAGCTTCTCTCTTTTTTCCTTTTCCTTTTATTTGTTCATTATCACGGCCTCGGACCACCTTTATTCTCTCTTGAGGGAGAGCTAAGAGGAGAACGGCCTTGGTGTTTGGGAAAGGCAAGAGGACCCAGATTCCCTGGACCCCTTTGAACAAATTACTAGCTACTTCCTCATGAAGCATACTCCTTCTTGGCCATTTCATCAAACACCTTTCTTTTTTCCTTGCATACATTTGTGCAATTCTTCTGCAAGCCCATGGAGCCTCGGAGTTTGGAATTAGGGTTTTGATTTTTGTGAGATATATATAGTGGATCCTTTTCACTAATTTGAGAAAGAGAAACAGAGTAAGACCAGAGTGATGATATATAGAGAGAAAGAAGATTGGCGGTTGTGTCATCGCTCTTATTGGATGAAGAGCCCTGAAATTATTTATATAACCAACAAGACACTGAACAAATAAAGAGGTTGTCTTTCTGTCTCTTATATCATCTACATGTGTAGTGTAGTATGCATGCATGGATTCACTCATGCTAATTACCACTTCATTAATAGCAGTTGAGCTTTAATTTTGTGCTGATAATAATATTTCTATCAAATATTTGCATGCATGATGATAAAAAGATAAAATGTTCACTCCAACGTTGTCATCAATTTGTTTTAGATTAATACGAAAGAGATAAATTACGAGGATTAGTCTAGTTAATCTGAAGAATGACCCGTATATGAGAGAAGACAGGAAGCTGACTATTAGTCAGGATTTGACCCTCAGACCTCATGATGATAACATCCCATGTATTAGCCATCAGTCCATCCCATGGAGACAAAATGATTAACCAGATCGGATAACGTCGGACCTGGGATGACCAGTCCGATCCCACGAAAGTTTTCCATCGATCACCAGGATAAATCGAGAAACGCTAATGGAGGCTCATCCAAATGGTCAACATTCTTAAGTCCGCTTCTCATTAGAGAGAAAATTCTCTACAATACATCATAACTGAAATTCAAACTTTAGATCTTTTGATTATTCATATTATAAGATCTAATCATCTTATCATTGCCCTGGACGTTTAGCTTTTGCTTGCATACTCAAGCTTACAGTTGTCCTCTTGATATTATCACATGATCATTTAGTCAAACTCAATTAATTAAGGGACGCAATTGCTACACTATAGTGAAATCACCACTAATTAAGTTCTTAATTTTCAAGAAGAAGAACATGTTCATGCGTGCATGGAATGCTGGTCAAAATTTGGATGAAAACTAATAACGCTTCATGAGAGCTTTAATCTGCAAGGAATAATCATACATAAAAAAAGAGGGTCAAAAAAGGTTTCATTTGGCAATATATAAAACAATATTTGTACAAGTATACCAAGGTTGAAGAAGGAAGCTTTTCCAAGGAGGTTTTCTTGAAAGTAGAGATCATTTTTTGTTGAAGTAGCACAAAACAAGATGGGAATTCTAGAAAGAGTCTGAAGCTTGCCTTAAATTCAGCATATATAGAAGTTTCTAAGATTAAAGAAAAAAAGAAATAATTATATGAAAATTACATGAGAACATAAAAATGAACGTACATAATTAAAATTAAAATGCTGATGAAGGATTGAAATACCTACTTAATTAATTAATTAATTTTAAAGTTTAGTCGAATTCTGAATGTATCCATGTCGATGAATATTACACAATGAAATGTAATGCATGAGAAGAAATTAGCACCAAAGATCGTGGCAATCTAATAAATATTAACCAAACTGTAATTAATTAAGTTACACAGAAAGAAAAGAAATTAACACCAATTCACTAGCTCTAAATCAAGAACCAACATCTAGCAACAAGTCAATTAAAATTTCCAGTTGTTCAATTCTCTGGTAGTAACCGATTCCTTTCCTCAAGTGTTAATGGAAGCTAAAAACCCTAAGCTTCCATGTTAAAACTGGTATAAAGGCCACCAAAGGATCGGAGCCATGCACACAATTACATTTGTGTATATATATGTTAATTACCCTGATGATGAGTTGAATCCCGGGATATCCCAGCCACCGGCGGCGCCGCCACTGCCTCCGACATCGCCGCCGTTCCAGAATTGGTCGTTGCGAGAAACACCGAGATAGTTTCTCGGAAAGTTATGCAGGTGTTGGTTGTCTTCCATTTTTACAGAAGCAAGCTGAGAGATGAGGTCGGAATTGGAGTGCTTCGACATTGTAGCTTGCCCAGGGAATAATCCGCCGGAGAATCCGCTCCCTTCCCCAGCGTAAGAGTATTGCCTGGAAATAGACTGAAGCGGCAGCGGCTGCGGTTGCGGCGGAGGTAGGTGCTCTAGCACCCCACCTCCAAATAAAGGAAATTGTTGCATTTGCTGAAGCCTTAAGCTCTCGAGCCCCCCGACGCCGGCGATCTGGTAGTCGGCGGCGTCGACGGGGAGTTGCATGCCAGAGAAGCTCGTCGTCCCGAAGTTGAAGTCCGGTGGCAGCGGATGCAACGAGGCCTCCATGAAGGGTAACTGCGAGTGGAAGACGAAATGGGGTGACGTGATTGCACCGGAGGACGCGGTGGTGGAGGACGCGGAGGCGGTGGAGGTGTGCGTGGTGGTGGAGGTCTTGGAGGAGCTGGCTGCGGAGGGCTTACTGCGTTTGTTGCGGCGGCATCCGCCGCCGACGGGGACGGTGCGGAGTGCGCCGCCGCGGGTCCAGTAGCGGCGGCAGGTCTTGCAGAAGTGGCGCGGCTGGGAGAGCGAGTAGTTGTTGAAGTAGCAGAACTTGGTGTTAGTGGAGTCGCAGCGCGGGCACTTGAGCCCCGGCTCCGGGTGCGGGATCTTGGCGAGCCGTGCCTGGTCCGCCATAGACCCCGGCCGGATCGACCCGGGGGCCATCCCCGTCTCCGTCCGCTGCGCCCCCGCCATTCCTGCAGGTGGAAGCTGAGCAATCACACCGCTGCTTCCTTGCCGACGAGCTTGTTGCTGCAATATAATTAATTAATAGCCAATCAACACATACATAATTAAGGAACTAAAGCATCCAAGAGCTAGCCAACAAAAAAGTCCTTAGAATGATTTTTAATTTCTTCTTCATCGTCCTCTCTTCTTATGGCTTTTGGTAGTGAAGAAAACGGGAAAAGAGAAGAGAAGAAAGGGATGAGCGAAGCTCCTTCCACTCACCTGGTTCCAGTTCGGTGGATCGAGATAGAGAGGAACGGATGGGAAAACCATGTTTGCTTTGGATTTCTCTCCTCTTCTTCTTCTTCTTTAATTCCTTCCTTTTTCTTCCTTTAAGACTTTCCTTTTTGACGCAATTTTGATGATGAGGCCGCAAGTCGCTGTGCTGAATCACAGCCACAAGGAGATGCCGGAGGAGAAAAAAAAGAAGGAATGGAGAAGAAGAAATCAATAAGAAAGGGAAAAGGAAGAGGTGATGGGACTCTCTTGTACTCCATTTTATAACACGGAATTAAATTGATGATTATTATTATTTAGGAGAAAGAGAGAAAGATCCTTAGCCAATAAGATTAAAAGAGGAATGGCAAATGCAGGGGATGGGCGGAAAGCTGAAGTGATAGCTGACAAGAGAGGATGATTCGAGAGTGCCATTGGCGTCAGTATTATCCGCGTGGAAAGTGCAGCGATACTGTGAAAGGACGTCGATTCTTGTTCAACCGGATCGATATATACGTACTCCTAATTCTGCCGTGAACGTCTTGAATTAGAATACCTTTGGAACTCAGAATGATCCTATCTTTCATGTTTGTGAAAACAAAATGGTTATAAAGATGAATAATAATTTATGTTTAGTAGAAAGATTTAATTCTCATTATATCAGTGACGTACGGTAGTATTCTCTTAGTAATTTTATTTCTTCTGATGCAGCATTACAGTCCTATTTCTCGTTATATTCCGAAACATTTTTTTTTTCTTGAGCTAGGTCGTTGGCCACGTAGGCAGTCTTATTATCCTGTGCGGTGTGGGAACGCCTGGGGCCAAATCGAGCCGGACGTGTGAGCTGGCTCTGTGCAGGGCGTGCCACCCGGCACGTCCTGAAACCCCCTCACGCCTTATGTTGGGCCCGGCCCGTTTGAGGCAGATGCGGGTAAACCGGAAAATGACCGCGGCCGAGAAGTAATCGGTAAGCGGAGAGTTGGGAGCTGAAGGTGGAAGAGGAGGAAGGAAAGAGGGGGCGGAGTTGGGAGGGGCTTCGATCGAAGCCAGCAGCGTGGCTGCCATGTCTGCTGGGATCTGCGGGAAGCGTCTAGGGTTGGGGGAAATTTTCGGATCTCCAGCTTCGCCGAGCCTCCGTCGGCCAAGAGGTCGCTATTTTATTTGTCGTCGCTCATTAATTTGTTAGAACTCTATGAGTCATGGACTAATGACTTGTGATATTGAGATCAACGACTGATGTCTTGATTTTTTTTATTAATTTTTTTTTCTATTTTGCGCTCTTTATCCGATCGAAGTTTTAAACATTGATTGCCAGGAGTGGATCATTGAAGAAAGTTTGACGTTAATGTTGATTGGTTGAAAATTTTCGTCTTTGGGCACAAACTTTTTTGGTTGTCTCTGATTAAGGAAGCTACAAACAGAAGAGGTAAATGCACTTTTTTTTTCATGTGGGTTTGTGAAGTTTCAGAGAGAATAGTTTGAGAAACAGGATTTATGAGTTAATCAGACTGCCATCCACCTAGGTTTCTATTTGCTCGATTATTCTTATTACTATCAATTTCCCAATCATTTTTCATTGGATTCAAGGAATTTAGAATATTTTAGTGGTCGTAGTTAAATTTCACTTTCTTCACACTAGAGGTATCTTGGATAAGTAAAAAGAGGGGGGTGTGATTTTAGAAAAAACAAAGCAGGATACATGAAATGGAAACTTAGGAACACTCATTGAAAAATATGCCATACCATTTCAAATTTATTTTACTTCACTAGTCACTTGTTTATATTCACTGGGCCAAGAGAACTTGTTGTTATATATCAGCCTAACTTTTAATTGCAAGTTCTTAGCTAGTATTTATATGTGGTCTCCATTTTGCATGTTATTTTACTTTTATGAATAAATGCGCAATTTGACATTGAATGCTGTTTTGCTTTTATGGACAAACGCCCATTTTATGTTTCAAAATGTATTTTTAGCTGCTTTGAGACACCACTAATTTTCCACTCAATTTTTTTTTTTTTTTTGATGCGTTGAATGAGTAGTAATTACAAATTTTGAGAAAGGTTTCCTACTTTTTCAGTTGATGATAAAATTTTATCATGCCTTTCAACTAAGGTGTTTGTCCGTAACTTTTTTGCCCCAGGTTGTTGAAACAGTTTTGAATTCTCATGATCACAAAATTGACAATGCCATCAAGAGTCTCAATGCTTTGTGCCTTGGTGATGGTTCCGTGAGTCTTGAAGAAGTTAACTCGATCTAAAAATCAAGTGCTCTGGAAGGTTAGTAGTACCTGCTCATTTACTCTGACAAGGATCAGTACATGCATCTCAGTTGAGTTCATTGGTGCTATGCTAAATTGGTATGTGGAAGCTATGGGCATTACTTAAGAGTTGACCTTCTATTGCATTACACTATTCAGGTGCTTCGAGGTCTCAGGCATTTGAAGATAAGGTTGAGTTCTCTCAGAATGGGGTAGCTTCTCAACCTGTAGCGTCCCAAAATGAATCTTCTTGGGTAGATTTATTTGTACAGGAAATGATGGATGCTGCAGATTGGGATGACGTTAGAAGCCGTGCTATGAAGATCCTGGAAGTATTTAAAGGAGATGTTGTTACCCGCACCTCGACCGCCATGGAGGTAGATGGTCTCCACAAATATGCCATTCATGATATTATCTGCCAATTGCCCCTTTTATCTATTTTTGTTGTGGTCAAGCAGAACGAGAACAATTCCTTGAAAGAGCAACTGCAATGTTTATTGAGAGAGAATCAAATCCTAAAGAAAGCTGTTGCAGTCCAGCATGAGCGGAATACAGAGAATGAGGAGAAGATTAAGGAGATGCAACATTTGAAGCATGTGACTGGCCAGTATGAAGAACAAGTCCGGGCCCTGGAGGTAATGACAAGTTGCTCATCGTTTTAAGTTTCTGATTCGAAGATGTTTTCTTCTGTTGAATGATTGAACACTAATTGGCTTTTGCAGATGAGTAATTATACATTGATGGTCCATCTTCAGAGAGCACAAGATGCCTGGTCGTTTCCATTAACCGTGTATTGACATGTGAACATTGCGTGACCAGGGAACACTTGATTACACTTCAATAATTTTCCTGTGCCCTTCACACTTCTGTGAACAATTGATTAACAATGTCATGACCTCTTGCCAACTACTCCAAATATATATAAACTACACGACAGACGTCATGAACAAGACAAACCACTGACCAACTACTCTCTTTCTCTCCTCTCCATCTCCCTTTCATAGTATGCCCGCAACCCTAGCACAAACCAGCCATGGAGATTACGGATCCGGCCACTCCTCGTCGCCTCTACAACAAACCGGATCAAGAGAGCAGCGGCGGCGGCAGCGTCGACGGCCGGAGCAGTGCTAATAGCTCCTCTCGCTCCTTCGACTGCACCTTCTGCAAGAGAGGGTTCTCCAACGCGCAAGCCCTCGGAGGCCACATGAACTTGCACCGCAAGGACAAGACCAGGCGCAACTGCACCTCTCCTTGCCCCCAATTCCCCTTCGACCACGTTGCTGTCGCCGCCGACGGAATCGCTTGCATGTCACCCTCTTCGCGAGCGTCGAAGAGCCTCGGCGAGGATGAAGTACAGGAGAAGCAGGGGATGGGGATGCCCGGAGTGGTGGATGCAGAATTGGATCTTGAGCTCCGGCTGGGCCGGCGGTGACGACAAGGCTCGAGAGCAGCGGAGAGTTATGTACGCGACTGTTCATCGATCAATCTTTGGATTTGTTTATAACGCGGGAATAATTATAATACATGAATCACCAACACTTGGTACTGCCCGTGATCATCCTGTTTGTTCTTAAAATATAAAAAATAGGAAAAAATTCAGTCCATATATATTTGTTGGATTGGTAGCAAAGTCCATTTGTTCAGATAGATCGATGTGGTTCTATAATTTCCACTGATATTAGAATTATGGGCCTTCTTCTAACACATTTTCACTTTTTTTTTCTATAATTTTCTTGCTCTTAATCCTCCCTCACCACTTTCTTCCTAAATGTTATGCTCGTCCTCAGTACTTCCATCAACCCGTCTTAGAATTAACACGGAGGAGGTAAATCACGGAGACTAATCTAGCTAGTCCAAACAGTGACCAGTATATAGGAGAGGACAGGAACCTGACTATTAACCATAATTTAACATCTCATGCACTAGCCATCAGTCTATTTCATAGAGACTAAGAATATATATATATATATAGCTTTGATAGTCTATACACCTTATCCTGCATAACCATGTGCACCTACTGAGGTGACATAATCCTGATTACTGATCATATCACATATATTTTGATCAATGATGTGCAGGTAGTCACCTCAGCAGGTGCCCATGATTGTACAGGATAAAATGTACAGGCTAACAGAACTCTATATATATATATATATATATATATAATTGTTATTATATTAATGGAGGCTTTCATAACTTGGAAATCAAATTTTAAAATTCAAAATATATTAAAAATATTATCATTAAAAACAAATATTTAATATAAAACAATATAAAAAATATCTTAAAAATTTTTATGACTAAAAAAAAATTAAAACATTATTAGGTCAGGCACGATTCAGTAATAAATTCAAAACTAAATTAAAATCATTTGATAATTAAAAATGAACATTAATAAATTAAAATTTAATTTAGTCTATTGTGATTAATAATAATAAAAAGTTATCATTTAAGATTTAAGTTGATTAAAGAATATAAAATTTTAAATGAAAAATGGGGGATATATACATCAGGCATGACATCAGCTGAGCCCGTCTGCCCGTGGCTGATGACTATAAACATCGGCGGAATGGAGAAGAAGAGCAAAAAAAACAGAGGACAGAGGCAAGTAAAAAATATGACGGCGGTGGGGAGGAAAGGGCCGTGGACGGAGGAGGAGGACGCTCGACTCGTATTTGTCGTGCGCTTGTTCGGTGAGCGTCGTTGGGATAACGTAGCGAAGGTGTCAGGTTTGAGCGTTGGCGGGGTGTAGTGATAGCTCCGGTTCTCCCATTGCTTTAACCTTGCACGCATGCCCCCTTCCTCTTTGTTTGCAGGTCTCAACAGGCCCGGCAAGAGTTGCCGGCTCCGGTGGGTCAACTACCTCCACCCCGGCCTCAAACACGGCCGCTTGACCCCCCGCGAGCAGCGTCTCATCATTCAACTCCACGCCAAGTGGGGCAATAGGTGGTCGAGGATTGCACGGTGCCTTCCAGGTCGTACAGACAACGAGATCAAGAATTACTGGAGGACTCACACGAGGAAGAAGGCGGAAGAGCTGAGGATGAGTTCACCGTCCTCTTTGTCGTCACAGTCATCGTCGTCGAACAGTTCAGTAGTAGGACTTGTGGTGGATGGAGATGGATATAGTATGGATCAGATATGGGATGAGATATTTTCCTCGGAGAACTCGGATGGTGCACTGAGCATCGAAGGGGATCACAAGGATGGAGGTTGCAGCAGTATGTTGGAAGACTGTTCTGAATCCGTATTGTGGGAGTTAGATGACGAAGAGTTATTACATATATAGATATGATCTACTTTTTCCAGTGATGATCACAGTAGTCTTATAAGTACTAATTATACTGCAATTAAGCTTTAACTATCCTTTGTCAAAAGGTTGTATCATCTTGCTGTTAATGACAAGATGAGAGACCTGAAAATACTCACAGAAGCATTAGTTGTGCAATCTTTGCTTTGAGTAATTGAAGGCAACCTCTATGCCTGCATGATCAATTAATGATCTTTCCTTTCCCTGCAAATTAATTGCAGCTCAAACCAGCGTTAAATTCACCTATAAATGCATTTTAGCTCGAGAAGAATCTGAAACTGGGACAGGGGAGGGATTCAAACAAACAAAGAAAGAAGATGCTAAAGGAAAGCTTAGTTTAAGCTGGGCTGTGATGTTGCAGCTTTGAGTCATGCCAATGGGATCGCGGCTCTGATAAGTGATTTATAAAAGGCAGTGATAAGGAAGTGCACTACTCCAAAAGCTTCCTGTCGTTCCAATTCTAGTGCGTGTCCTTTCTGCTGCATATTATCTTGGCATTATCTTCTGACTATAAACTAAAGCAAGTGCACCATCACCAGGCAATATCGAGGTCAGACATCCTTTTCTGCAACTAAATGACCATCCCTGATGGTGATAGCATCATTTTTTGGTTCTTTAACGAGTGGTTGTTGATGCAGGGACCAAATGCAATCAACTAAATGTCTGATCTCTTATTGTATTAGAAAAGAAAAATATTTTCAGACAACTTTAACAAAGGAGCATTCATTATACATGACCAAACACTATAGCAATTCTGTTCAGATAATGAATGCTGAGTAGAAGAGGGCAAAATCTAAGAATATTTTGGCAGTAGTAACCTAAATTAGGCTTCTGTTCCTTCCATACATGAAGCTCGTGGTGGTCCAGTCACAGGCCAGTTGCTATCTGCACGAAGTGGTGGAGCAAAATAAGATAACCCCCCAAAACGACATGGATGTTATCTGAAGGCATTGGAGTCCAAAACGACATGGATTTTCCATACATGAAGGCATTGACGACAGACAATTCTGGATGGGCTCGTGGTGGTCCAGTCACAGGCCAGTTGCTGTCTTGAGGAAGGTATAAGGTGTTTCCTCCCTGCGTGACTGAAGAAGCACATGCTTAAGAGTTTTGTTGTTTGTTTTATGAGCGTCAATAAAGCCATTAACTTGTACAATACAAGCAAGAAGTGTAAAAAGTAAGACTATGAAAAGGAATTTCATTGTGTGAATTTAAGTGGGCTTCAGCTAATCGAAACATGCTGTGGTTATGGGCTTCATATCTAAGGTGGCTTCATGGTTGATGAACTTTTCAAGCAACTCAGCAAAAAGTTAAAAGGAGTTTCACGGACAGTATGGCAAAGCATATGTCTTTTAGTCAACATCAAGGCTAGAAAGGATTTTGAATAGCCTTCAGAAGAAGCCAAACTCTATTTTTCTTAGTTTTTTTTCTGCTTTCTTAAATTTTATTTTCGTCGGCTGGACTCTGAATTAATGTGCCAAAAGGCTAATTCAACACCATAGCACATATTCCATGTCTTCTTCCATCACTTCTCACATGCCCTACTTGAATCAGAAAGAAGAAAAAGAAATCATTTAACATTCCAAATCAAATTCCAAATTATATACAGATCAAAACTCTCACGACTTCCTCTACTCAAAATATTACATATCTTGTCACGACATCCAAAGATTTTCACCGCTGAAACCTCCAATCGCAGTCATCCACTTTGAGCAGCAACAAATTAAATCTCACGAGTATAAATATCAAGCTCCATGCGCGCCGATGGAAAGAATCTAACGCCACTGGGCCCGAATCTAAACTCTCAAACTCAAAAAAGTTGTTACAGCGTCGCCCTCGCCGTCAGCCGGCGGCACGTTGAGGTCCAACCACAAGCCCATCGACCTCTCCTCGGCCTTCTTCTCGGCGTCGAACCTCGCGACGGCCGCGAGGCCGGTCCGGTGGCGCCTCATGTGGCCGCCCAGGGCCTGGCCGATGGCGAACTCGAGGCCACAGACGGAGCACTCGTGAGCCCTGGGCTTGGCGACCTCGCCGCCGTGTGTGTCGTCGGAGAGCCTCGGCTTCTTGTGACTCGCCCGGTGGCCGCCCAGCGCCTGGAAAGAGGAGAACTGACGGTTGCAGGTCTTGCACTCGAAGACCCGGTCGGGGGACGCGAACTGGCCGGTGGACACGTCGATGATCCCTTCGCCGCCGCGCGAGAGAAGCATCAAGACGTTGGCCAGTCGTACGCTTTCGATCTCTGCTTCCTCATCTTCGACGACGACGTGATCGCCAAATCGCTTCATCCTATTTAACCAGAAACTATAAATCAACACAAACAGGAGACGGAATGGAAGCAGAGAAGCACGCAAATGCTTGCTATTTATAGGCAACTTGATTCTGTAACTAAATATGAAGCGATCGGATTGTTGGAAGGTTGTTGGTGATACGAACCAGTCGCTGACTACTGCAATATTACAGACTTTGTTATGCGTTTAGTCGTTTAGAATGCAATCAGTCCTTATCACCAAGTAGGTTTTCTTATTAATTAGTAGCAGCTCACTTTGTTTCGAGTCAGTAGTTTAATACGATCAGTCATTGTCGAGTAAGTTTTCTTAATTTTTTGCAGCTATCTAATCAGGTTATTAATTGGCAAAAGATGCTAGTAGTTAGATTTTTGTTTTTTCTCAGGTACAGATTAATAATTAATCTTGAGATGAATTAATAGAAATATTGAGAGCGAATCTTTTATCTTTTATCATCTTAAAATACTCCATAATCATACATAAATTTTTCTTCGTGTATAAGCAACAGACACACATCGATCGTTGATGTCGCTAAATTCTCCTTGTGCGTGCGAGTTGCCCTCATCCTTTAAGTTTGACTTCCCTGAGAGACACCAAGCACAGGTCTGGCTATTTTAATCTTTGTGGTTATCCACTAAGCTTAGCAATTAGGATATCATCTCAGATAAAACACTTGCCAATTGTGTTCTTTTCTGAAAGCTTTAATTAATTAGTTTCATCAGAACACAGCAGAAAAGATACTTGCTTGCCTACTAATTAATTAATTAACTAAAGGTTTCCTTGCAGATACTGGCTGGCTTTTTGCAATAATTAATCCATTTAAACAGGCTACAGATGGCCTGTCAAATGCTGTTTATCTGTGAAAACTACTAATCATTTTTGCCTCGACTCACTAATCTCTCATTGGAAAACTGTGTGCCGGTTTTAATTTGTATGGATATATTTAATCACAGAGAACAACAGCCACACGAAATGGGTCATTGACTTGCAGAATATTTAAGTGGATTAATTTAGAGATGCCAATTTGGGTTTTTTATACTGTAGCTGGTTGGCTGTTGTAGCGTCATTGCGGACGTTGCTTCTTGCTAGTTGCTAGTGCTACTCAAGTCTTAATCGAGTAAGTTCATCAGTTTTAATTGAGAAAGCAAGAGGATGAAGTACAAGTATATGCAAGATTTAGGAGAGATCTAGTAGCCAAGAAGGGAAAGTCAACTTAAATTTTGGTTGAAAGTGTATGAAAAGATGGGAACGAAAGTCTAATTCTTCACACTGTCAAGATGCACGGTTTTTAATTAGTCATACGGAGCTGGTGTATGATGATCTAGATAAAGAAAGAAAAGTTGCAATTTTAAAATTCAACTTAGACCCCCAAATTTCTGTCTCTGGTACTAAATTTCCAACCTAATTAAATTTTATAAGGTCATTCTGAATGAATTAGAGAATGGCTAAAGCCATTTATTAAAGGCATTTTTCATTAATTTGACTTTTGAAGAGAGAACGAAAAGTTTTACCAAAAAGTCAAAATACTTGGGCTTGGGACTGGGCCTTGGAATGGGCTTATGGGCTCTCATGCTGCTAATCTCTCGCTCGGCTAATGACTCGTGTGGCCTTTAATCTTATTGCTAATCTTGGCAAAATAAATCTCATGGGACAATATATTGTATGGCAGGGATACCTTTCGTTTAGTAGATAAAGAACATTTGACTTTTGAAGAAAAAGTAACTTTTGACTTGTTCGTTAGTAGATAAAGAACATTACCATAGTCTCGTTTAAGTGGAATACTACCATTTGTGCATTCCTATCAGAAGGGCATCTCCAACGAGAGCTCCTTAAACTCTCATTGTGCTGACATATCAATATTTTTGTTGACATGTCACTCAAAAAGTAAGAGCGACTTCATCACTCTCTTTTATTTTTTATATGATGGAGGCCCATACAAAAACCTCTCTGTACTGATGATGCCCTATGTCTTTTATAAAGCCATTAAATTTTAAAATTAAATTTAAATGATTAATTCATAATTACGCACCAAAAGACTTGCACTCCACATTGCCTACTAAAGACTCGAAGCTCCCTTTTGACCTCAACATATTGACCAATGTGGACCGTTGAAATCGGATGATCCAAGGGTTGACATTTGAAATTGAGAAAGAGGTCGATCCGCATGTGGACTCCGAGAGCCAATCAGCGTTCACCATCCGTCCTTCCTACCGGTATTTAAACTCCAAACCCCCTCTCGCATTGTCGCTGTCTTACGATTCCCTCGACCTCGCGAAACCCTAGCGATGGCGTCCAAGGATTCGAAGGCGAGGAAGCCCACGTCTCATCCTCCATATGCCGAGGTTAGGATTCTGTGCATTTTGCAGAATTTGGGATTTTGATCGTTTGGCTCGATTTGATTCTCTGGAGCAGTGAATCTGAAGTTGGATTTTCGATGTTTTAGATGATCAAAGAGGCGATTGCGACGCTGAAGTAGAGGAGCGGATCGATCCCTTATGCAATCGGGAAGTATATCGAGGATAAGCACAAGGGGCATCTGCCGTCCAATTTCCGCAAGTTCCTCTCCGTCCAGCTCAAGAAGCTCACCGCCGAGGGCAAGCTTACCAAGGTTAAGAACTCCTACAAGCTCTCCACTCCGGAGAAGGCCAATCCCAAGGTGAAGCCTGCGGTTACCGACACCAAATCGAAGTCGAAGGCGAAGACCAAGCCTGCTGGTGTGGGCGTCAAACCGAAGCCCAAGGCAGCTGCAAAGCCAAAGCCCAAGACGACGCCGAAGAGGACGGGGAAGGCTGCAAAGAAGGATGCCCTGGTGAAGGTGGAAGAAAAGCGGGAGTCTCAGTCGAAGCCTAAGACAAAGACGGTCGCTGCGTCTGCGAAGATTGCCAAGACCACTAGAAAGGATACCCCGCGTAAGAGACTTGCAGCTCCGCGGAATCCCACGACGGCGAAGAAATCGAAGGCAGTAAAGGCGGCTCTACGATCATCTCCGATCACAAATATCATATTTAATATATTTTTTATATTAAAATAATATAATTTTAATTCTAACTCATCCTAATCATATTACATCAAAAAAAAAAAAATATTCATTAAAATATTTTATTTATCTTATTTATAATTTAATTATCAACTTACATTTTAATTTATTCACACTATATTTTACATTTATGTATATCAAAAATTTTGATATTTTATTATATTTTTTTTTATGAAATTAATGATATAATTTATAAATATAATTATAATTAAAATATATTAAATAAATTAAAATAAATAATTTTAATAAATTAAATCTTTACAAATATATATAATATAATTAAAATATACTACTAAATACATTTAATTTAAATTTATAATAAATAATTAATATTCCTAAAACTAAAGACAAAAAAAATTACAAATTAATTATATTATATTTTATTAATTATATAATAATATAATAAAATTTAAAAAAAATTACACCAAATATAATGTAATAAATAATATAATATTAAAGATGATATTACATTATTTTTTATGTAAAAATTTATGTATGAATTGAAAATTTTTAATATTATTTTTATATCAAATATAATATTTTAATGTATGAATGAGAGATGCTACTATGTATGAACTGATTGGAGATGTTCTAACAATTG
>JBBUKS010000044.1:233872-251643 GCA_038050645.1 Hedychium gardnerianum
ACATTCATAATTACACATGTAGAGATGCTCACTAGTTGTGATCTAATCATAAGTTCTCTCATGCTATGAATCATATTGCGTACATTCAGTAAATGAGTTTAAGATCCAATGATATACATTAAGAATGTACACTCAAATAGTGAATCTTTATTTATCCAATAAATAATACATACTATAAGATGATTACCTTATGATATCTCTCAAATATAATAAAGGAAACATAGGAGCTTCTTCTTGGGTTGGATCGTTATCATCTTCTTCGGATCTTGCTTCTTTATCTCCACTCTACACCACCAGTCATTCACCACCGCAAGCCACGGTGAGGATCAAGGGATTTTCCTTCCTCCGACCATCATCTCCATTCCTCCGAGGCTTCAACATCATACATTCTTCCACCGCCGACTATGGTCCTTCAACCATTGGAAATTCTTGGTCCTTAGCTGGGGATTAGGTTTTTCCAATTGTCGGAAGTAGCAAGAGTTCCTTTCTCTGAGGAGTTAAGGGGATCTCCTTCTGCCTTCGTTCATCTTCCTCAACCATCTCTAACCATCTTCATTTCAGTCATCGCCATCGATCATCTTCCACCACCCATCAGCTGATCCCATTAGGGTTAAGAGTTTTTTTTTCTTCTTTATAGATCGGTGATCATCTTCACAGCCAGATCTTCAACCTCAATTCAAACCTCACGTCAGATCCCTCTTTAGTCATCTTTGCCGAGCTCCGATCATCCTCACCACAACTGATCTAATAAAAGTTTCTTCTTCCAGTCATGTTGGTTGTAAATTCATTTCCACTCACTATATTGAATGCATTTTTTGGTTATTCAAATAATTGTTGCATGCTTGTTTAAATTATGTTTGTCATTAAATGTTGTTATAATCAGTTAGATGTTTGTTTGTTACATGTTCTTGCTCATTGTTGATTGTTGTTCATGCTTGCTCTCTTTAGTGCATTAGTTAGGGTTATGTTAGATTGCTTTGTTTCCTTTAGATTTTATGAATTGGATTGCAATTGTAGTGTAGGTGATTTGAATCCTTATTAATTGCATGTCTTTAGTTTCCTCATTTTAGTGACAACTTCATTACATAACAAACCCAAAACCTGGCCCTAATTTTGAATAACTTGATCCTAAGATTAGAATTCACCGGCCATATTCCTTGAGAGACGATTCAATCCATTCCCTATACTGCACTAGTGTAGGAAGAGGTTTAAGTATTTTATTTGTACTTGTATCATGACAAATATGGGTTTATCACAGTCCCTGCAATGTCGTACGCCACCTCCATGCCTTCGCTCATCCATGTTCTCTTTCATTTTTCTTTTTCTCTTCCTCTTCTTCCCCATTCCTTCTTCTCCTTCTCTTCTCCAATGGTAGCAAACAAACAACTTCTCCTTTCTTCTTCTCAAGCACAAGAGCCCTCCTAGCAAGCAGTAGTAGATGTTGTCCGCTCCCAACAACAAGAGCAACATCCCTAGTTGTTGCTCTTTTCTGGCCACTAGTCGTTGATAGCCTCTTCGTCTTCCTTCTTACTCTTCTCTCTTAATTCCCTTGTTGTCCTTGCATCTCAGCAACAACTACTGGAGCTAGCCAAGGTCGCCAACGTAGAAGGGAATGCATCCCTAATTGTTGCCCTCTTTTTCAGCTACCACAACAACCCTTAGAAGGTATATGTTGATTTTTTTTTATCTATTTGTAGTTAGGATGATTATTTAGATTAGAATGGAGGTCTCATATGTAGGAAAGCATATTATGAGGAAGTGAGATAAAAAAATGATCTTTTGACTTTAAGTTAAAGATAATGTTTAGATTTTATGTCATTATTTATATTGGATATCATTTTAATTATTTGAATTTTGTTTGGTATTATGTTTGTAGATACGAGTTTGAGTGGAACACGGTGATCAACATGTTGACACTCGAAACTTCTTCCATAGATAAAAGTGGGTAACTTGTATCCTTTGACTCTTTACATATTTTCTTGTACATGAATAAATAATAAATTGTATTATATATATACTTGTATAATTATTTTTAAAAAGGGGGCTCAAAATGAGATTTAAAATAATAAATGGGTTTATAATAATTAAACCATTGTAATGTAAATAATTGATACTACTTCATATTCACATGTGGGTTCATATGGGGATTAAGATGGGAAGGGTAGTTTTAAAAACTAAATGAATATTTTGAATTACTCTTCCATTGATACTAGTCTTTATATTGCTTGACCTTCCATGCTCTCTACTTGATATTCTAAATTTTGATGCTTGTAGCTTCATATTGTATAACTTATACTTACAACCCTTATAATGATACCTTAATGAATTAACATGATTCACATTAAAAGTTTACTTGGGCTGGTTGTTTAGACTAACCGATAAGATCTGAAAATTGAAAAATTATGATAAATGGACAAAATAAAATCCTAAAAGTGAAAACTTTGAGCCTAGCCTTATATCAATGTATTATATCGCCCACATGTTGCTGTGGTAGCATATTCGCCCGTGGTCCAAGTACCTGACTGCACACATGTTATTGTCGTAGCATATTCACCTATGGTTAGTGTTTATTATGCATTCCACCAGTGAGGGCGATGTTAACCCATACATCAAATTACATTTTACACTCTAATGATATTGGCTTTAGTAGTACACTTCTTAGTTGATTTATTAGATTCAGACCATTGTTGATACTTATACATATTTATACTCTCATACTTTGTGACATTTACCCATGTTGATATCATGCCATGGATGACTTGTATACCTGTTGATTAAATAGTAAGACTTAGAATTTATCTTAATTGATGATAACATATGAAGATAAATTCTAATTCCAACATAAGATGATCATAAATATACATTTATGTATAATTTGAGAACTTAAGAAAAACTTAAAGTTGTAATAAGAAATCATGCTTCATTGACCTCTTAAACAAGATTAAATTCATGCACATCTTTTCTAATTACCTACTTAGCCATTTTCTATATTTTCTATATTTCAGCTTGTACATAGAGTTGCTCAGAAATCTCAACTTGCTGAATCCTGGTTTGTTTTACTTGTGTTTCATTGTATTTACGTTTTGTTTCATTGTATTTAATGTTTTGTTTCATATGTCATTTTATCTATAAAGTTTTATTGTCTATGAAAAACATAATATATATAGGATATATAAAGTTGATGAGTTTTCTTGTTATTCTATTTAGACGGTTCCTAGGGGTTCTATTATTATACTGTCATTGAGTGGGGTATTGGGAATTACACCCATGGGACATTACAATTTTATTGGTATTAGAGCTTGATTTTCGATTTATGTTTGAGGGTTTCATGTTGGTTTTGTAAATTTCTTACTTCTAGATTTTTTGCTTTCTGATTTTGTGATTCTCGAGTAAAAGAATTTTTATTTAAGTCGAGTTGTATCTTTGAGCTATACGATTTAAGGGGCTTAGGTTGGTCTTAATGTTGGAGTTGGTGGTCACACAGAGGGATAACCTCATATTTTTGAAGCTCATGTAGCCAGCCCAGCCATTCCCACAACATCCATTATCATGGATATGACATGTATTCCTTTGCTTGTTAGTTAATCAAAGGATCATTTTACGTTATTCCATGGAGGCATCGACCCTTGGGTGGTATGCACATGGATGGAGGATATTGTGTGTACTAGACATAGAGAAGGTAGATCTAGCCACTTATCATTTTTGAGGGCAACCATCCACAAGGTGGATGATACAAAAGACTATTTTTAGGGATCAAGTTATTAATGTGCATGTTTCTTACGTGATTTATAGTATGATTTTACATACACTCTGTGTCATTTCATGAGTATATTTGCATACGTACATTTTTTTTCTATTATTTTCATTACTTTTACATTTTTAGTTTGGAGAACTACTATTTGTATGTTTTTGTTGATATGATGCGTTTTCGGAGCAAAAACAGAGTATAAAACCTTGGAATGAGAAGATATAGCACACACTCTAGCCGTGCCTCATGACACGGGTGTGTTCCTTTGGCTAAAGTTAATCAAAGAACAAAGTGAAGATGGAGTTTCTGAGCGCTAACCACAGTCGTGCCTTGAAGGCACGACAATGGTTTTAACCACAGAAACTTCCCCATCCAGCAGACTCGCTAGCCACAGTCGTGCCTCACTAGCACAGTTGTGCTTTTCAATCCATTTCTAGTTGACACGGTTGTGCCTCCCAGGCACAATTGTTCTTTTCATCATAGAATACTCCCCATTCTACAGGCTCACCAAACACGGCGTGCCTCCCAGGCATGATGGTGTTTTCTCCATAGAACATGTCCAATCCATCAGACTCGCTAGCCAAGGTCGTGCCTCCCTGGCACAACCGTGTTTTTCACTCCGTTTCTAGCTGATATAATCATGCCTCCCAAGCATGATCATGCTTTTTACTATAGAAAAATTCTGACCCAGTCATGCCTCACAAGCATAACCTTGTAAATCTGTCTTGTGACGACCCAACAACAGACCAAAATTCGAATTGACATAACTTTTAGCTCGGTCAAGACATGCCTATGACCTATCAAATTCAAGATAATTTCAAGATTTATAAGTTTGGTTCAGGGTGGAACCCGTGAAAACTGAGTCTAAGGGCAGAAAACCTCATTCTTGAGGACCCCGAAGATTTAGGCAGGGTTTAACAAATTTGGAAGGCTTTGAGAAGCTATAAAAGGATGAAGGGAACTCTTGTTAGGTCAACTAGGACCTGGGGCTCCTCCACCTTCCTTGGAAGAGTGTTCTTCCCTTTATAGGGAACCCTAGAACAACCATTCTATCAGGAGTTGCAACGATTTGTTCACCATCGGAGCTTGGAGATTCTTCCAAAGACACTTGCAACATTTGGATAAGCTTTCTCTTTTCTCTATTTCAAGTTTTGAGTTATAGATTGCTATTTTTGATGTCTCTCGGTTGTAACTCCATCTCTATGGAGTAGTTCTCTAGGATAAGGAACTATCTTGATGTAATTGTTAACATTTGAATTAAGTATTTGTTTACCTTTTTCTATTGCATGACATGTGTATTCCATGTTCCAACTTTATTGTTCATACACGATTTGACACTAACTTGCACATTCACATCTCATGAGATGCGGGGAAGAACGAAAGGTGAACCTAAATATATGATCCATAAATGCCATGGGATGTGGAGAGTCGGTCACAAAGTAGAGGAGATAATCTAGGGGACCGACACTACAACAAATTTGACTTTCTACAGTGCGTCATCAACGACACTCGATTAAGGCATGTCGTTAATAATAGTTTTTACGGTGCCCCCAATTAAGTGCGCTACAGATAATATTATATTTTCACAAGCAACAACATGCAAAAATAATACATTGTCAAATATACTTTTGACAGTGCATAATGCACGCTGTTAAAAGTAAATATTAACAACATGCAAAAATGCGTTGTTAAAAGATTTTTTTTAAAAAAAAATCGATGGCATATAGAGTGCACTATTAAAACATAATATTATCAGCGCATAGAGCGCATTGTTAATAGCCTTAAATTTTTTTACGATGAGCGTCAAATCCTTATATCTCTTATAACATCAAATATTAAAAATAAATATTTATTAATGAATAAAATTTTATTTAAATAAATTATGAAATCTTAATTTTAATTTATCAATTTTCATTTTTTTCATTATTTTTATTTATACTAATTTTATTTCTTTTCCTAAATTTATTTTTCTAAAAGTTATGGCTTAATTTCCTTTTCCCGTTCACGCAAATCACCGCTTTCCTCTTCATCGCCAAATTACTGCCTTCCTCTTCCACTCATCGTCACCAAAATGTTCATCACCTTTCTCTTTGTCTCTTGGGCCTCACATTATGGCTCGACGCTCTCGCTTCACATTGACCCATCATTGTTGATCGGTCTAAGTAACTCGCCAAACCATCAATCGCCAAAAGTTCTTCCCACTTCCCGAACCAACTATAAGGAGGGCACCTTTCCCCACTATGCTATCGCTACGCTCTCTCCTAGACCACTGATGTGCGTAGATTATATATACTTTTATGTATTATTTGACGCACATCTATTTATATTTCATGAGCATTATTTACACATATTGCACCCTATTTAATTATAATGGCATACTTTTACTCCTTTAGTTTGGAGAACTGCTCTTTGCATGTTTTCATTGACAGGATGCGATTTGGAGCATATTTAGAGCTAAATTAGATTTTGGGCAGCCTACAGACAAAAAGTAAAATGATCATAACTTTCACACGGTTAGAGTTTCGGGCTGAATCAACTTCCAAAATGTAGATAACTTTAATATCTACAACTTTGCTTCAGAGTAAAGTAGAAGAATCCATGATCTAGCCATGCTAAAAGGCACGTCCGTGTCTCCCAGGCATGGCCGTGTTTCCTACTCTGCCCATATTTGTAGACCAAACTTTAAATGACCATAACTTTGTGTACAATTAGAGTTTCGATTAGAATCAACTTTCAAAATGTAGATAACTTCAAGATCTACAACTTTACTTCAGGGTGTAAGCTGAGAAAACAATATCCATCCATGATAAAAGGTATGGCAGTGCCCCTTGCCAGAAGCTCCTCATTTGCAGGTCGTGCCTTAAGGCACGGTCATGTTTAGGCTCTTGAAGCTCCTCAATTGTAGGTCGTACCCTAGAGGCATGGTTGTGCCTCACTTCTAGATCAATGGCCATGTTTATTTTAGGAACGACCGTGATTTTTAGGTACGGGCGTGTCGAATTCTAGATAGCTTGCAGACCAAAAGTAAAACGACTATAACTTTGTGCACGATTGATGTTTTTGGTTGATTTAACTTCCAAATGTAGATAACCTCAATATCTATAACTTTTATTCAGAGACTAACCCGAGATTAAATGGTTTAAGGTATGAAAAATTGAGTTTTCTGAAGCCTAACAAAAGGTGCAGATCTGGAAATTTTGGTCAAGTATAAAAGGGTCAAGAAATCACTTACTTGGGAATATTTGGTTTGGGGTTTAACCCATCTCCTTGGGTAAGGGTTCTCCCCTTAGGAGAAAACCCTAGTGATCTCATATACCTCCATCCTTGATGATCCGTCCACCTCCAGAGCAAGGGAACACCTCCAACGATGTCGGACTTCAAGGATAAGCACTCTCTTCTCTCTATTTTCATATATTGAGTCGTAGTTTGTTATTTTCTCATATTTTAGTTGTAATCCCCTTGTGATGGAGTAGTTCTCCCTATTCTAGGATATAGGGAGTAATTATAATGTGTAATTGATGTATGAATTATGTTTATGTCATTTTCTTATTTAAAGAAGTGTTTACTTCTTGTTTTATGTGTATTGTGTCTAATACATGTTTGACAAAATGTGTGTATGAGTAATGCATGTAGAAGTAAGGGATTTTCCTTTATGTTGATGTTGATACTAGGCTAGATAACCGGGGGATCCTAGTGATAGAGTACATCCATTTAACCGGACTTACATACCCTTAGTGACAAAGGGTATCGATACTTACCAACTTCGTAGAGTCAAAAAACCTTGACATAGGGGTTATTCCTTCCTAGGGAATTCTAATGGTATTCAATTCTAAAATCTGATTAGAATCCCTACAAGAATGTAAGCATGGAGAATAATAAGATGAATATATATTAGGGACATTAACTAGCATCATAATGAAACTGAAATCCTAGAACCATTCTCCCCCTAAGCCAACTTCTCAACCTTCCCTCTCTCTTTGTCTCTTTCTCTCTAAATCTTTAGCTTTCAAGCACTCAAGACAACTTTGATTGTCTAAATTACTTACTTTACGAAATCACTAGTGCTTAATCAACAATCCCTATAGATACGATAATCTTTTATATTACTGAAGATGTAACCGTGCACTTGCGGTAACATAACAAGTTTTTAGCGCTGTTGTCGGGGACTATTTTTTATTAACATTAGTTGATTAGAAATTTAGTTAATATAGACTTTTTCTTTTTCTACAATTTTCTTTTCTTTCTCTTGAATTTTTTTTTACTACATGTCTATCATGTTTTGACTATAATCTTTTCGATGGACATGTTCTCCTTGAATGCAAAGTTGGATGCTTTAATTCAAAGATTTGACCAAATTAATGTTGTGAATTCAATTAATATCTTTTGTGAAATATGTGGTGCAACAGGTCATGTGAACGATAATTTCCCAAGACTATTTGACCGTTCACATAGAATACATGAAGAAAAATGGGGTGTCTTCCCCAACTACACTCAGTGGCCAAGATAATATATTATTGCGAGGCTTGTGAAGAAATAGGTCATACAATCGACAACTGCATTAGGATACACAATTTGAAAACATCATTGGACAATCTCAATAAAAAGCTCGATGTAATGGCCTCATCATATTCGCATACTCAAAGCCTTCAAAAATTTGAATACCTCCAAATCTCAAATGAGTTTGAGGAACATGAAATTGAAACTTTGACAAAGGAGTGCACTACTATAATTTGAATACCTCCAAATCTCAAAGATTATGAAGATGAGCTTGATGTTGATATTAATATATTCTATCCTTCATATGACGAAATTGTGGATGAAAGTGTAGGGAATTATACTATGGAAACAATGACCCAAGAATCACTTTCTTTGGATGCACAACAACTTGAAACTACAGATGTTGTAAGAAATGAATTTGTTGTTGTTGAAAGTGTAGGGACTTGTGCCGAGGAGGCCAAGCCCCAAGAATCACCTCTTTTAGTTGAAGCCACACCTAAATCAGAGTCTTTCCTATATACAACTGACACTTTAATTTATATCATATTTCTTATGGTGGTTAGTAATATTTCATTTGATTTACCTAATGTTACTAACCAAATTCTTTTCAAGTATATTTGTGATAGGAAATACTTGGCACAACATTCAACTAGACATCATCATGATGAACCTTTGAAGAAGAGCATATTTGTTAAGAGACTTAGAACCCTTGGTAAGAGGGTTTTAAAATATCTTACTCCTCCACGAGTGAGATTTAGATGATACCTCGTTGGTGAACTTAATAAGGGGTCAAGCTTATTACCGTAAACAAGCGCTTTTTTGTTATCCTTTCTTTCCATTTTCCCTAACCCAATCCCTGTACTTGGTTTTTTTGTCTATTCTTCTTTTTGTAGGTTTCAAAGATGAGGAGGAGTGTGACTACCAAATGGAGAAGTGACTTTGGTGGTGGAATGACTTATACACTTGACACACGTCACTTGATAACCTCTCTAACTTTCTCTTTTTCCACATCCTCTGTAATATTTTTGGTTTTCATTGAGACAATGAAATATTTAAGTTTGAGGGGGGGGGTGTATATATGTTGGGTTGTCTATTAGTTTTTGTCATATTTCTTTTTGAATAATAAAATTTTTGCTAGTTGCATCAGTCATTACATTATTGTTGAATAATACAAATTTTGCTAGTTGCATCAGTCATTACATTATTGCTGACTTATTCTCATAGCAAAAATGCTAGCACACTTTTTATCTAGATTTTCATGTATTTTGACTGAAAATACTAGTATGCTTGGTGATATGTTTTTCTCTATCTTGAGTAGCATGAAATGAGCATCTTTCTATATTCAAAAAAATTTGAATGATGACCTAGTTTTAGGATCTTTTGTCACTTTGTCTAGTTTTAAGGGTAGATAACTCTAAAAATAGTCATGATTCATAGAACTTGATTAGTACTTGTATTTCTATGGTGATTTCTTATCTACATTTTAGTTATTGGATGCTCGAATCATGTAAACTCATTTGGAAAAATCAATATCCCTCCATTTGAGTTAGTGTTTCACCTTTAAAGCACAAAAAAAATCAATATCATCTGAATAAGAGATAAGAAAATAATTGTCATGAGTGAAAACTAGTCAGTTACCCCTTTGAGATCGAGTTAGGTTACTGGGGAAATAACTGCTATGTTTTTCTTGATTTCGAGCAATCCTTTGAGACCTTGTGTAGTTTGAGAAATATGAACCAAGCATATGAAAGGTAAGTGCTTATCGCTGGGAGCATAAGGAAAATAGTTAAATGACGACTTGACTAGGCTTAGAAATTAAAACTTGAGAAATTCAGATTACTCATCACACTGAGCACGGTGAACTTCTATTTTAGGCCACACTTAAAGTACCATATCATCATGCTCATAAATGAAACTACTTGATAGAGTTAGATTGACTTACTAAGGATTATGATACATTATACCGACACGTGAGTCTAGATTGTAGGTTTTTGCTTAAAAATAAACAAATGTTTAAGTCTGGGGGTATGATGCGCGTAGATTATATTTGCTTTTAGACATTCTTTGACGCACAACTACTTGTATTTCATGAGCATGATTTATGTTATCGCACTCTATCTAATTATTTTATCAGCATAATTATCCTATTTCATTCGAAGATCTTCTCTTTCTTGATTTTCATTAATAGGACGCGTTTTGGAGCAAAACGGAGCTTAAATGAAGAACTGAGCAGGAAGTAGAGATGGAAGTAGAGCAACCAGGGCCAAGGCTATGGATGTGCCAAGAGGCACAATCGTGCCTCAACCCCAACAAAAACCAAGGCCACGATCTTGCCCAAAGGCACTACCGTGTGAGCTTCCTGGGAGACCTTAGACAAGGGTCATGCCAAAAAGGCATGGCCATGCCTTGCCTCTAGTGTCTCCTCAGACAGGGGTCTTGCCATCTAAGCACGACTATTCCTTTTCCTCATACAGAGGTCGTGCCTCATAGGCACGATCGTGCTTCCAAACAAACAAAAACCCAGGCCCTGGCCCTACCTTCCAAGCACGACCGTGTGCCCTCGAGGCAGGGCCCGTGCCATAAAAGGGGATTTTCCCACTCTTTAAAGAAATATTTGGGTTTGGGGTTCAACCCCTCTCCTTGGGGAAGGGTTCTCCCCTTAGGGGGAAACCCTAGAGCTTCCATCTTCTCTTCCTTAACTATCCGTCCACCTTCTATGCAAGGGAACACCTCCAACAAAGCCGGACTTCATGGATAAGCATTTTCTTCTCTCTATTTTCATGTATTGAGTTATAATTTGATATTTTCTTCGTCTATTGGTTTTATTCCCTTGCAAAGGAGTAGATTCTCCCATTTCAAGGATGTAGGGAGTAATTATGATGTGTAATTGATGTATGAACTATGTATAAGACCATTTCTTGTTTAATAAAGTGTTTATGACTTGTTTTATGTGTATTGTTCCTACTACATATTTGACGAAATGTGTGTGTGAAGAATGCATGTAGAAGTAAGGGATTTACCTCTATGTTAAGGTTGCTACTAGACTAGATAATCAGTAGATCTTTGGTGACAAAGGATACTCATTTAACCAAATGTACTATGCCCTTAGTGACAAAAGATATTGATACTTATCCACTTTATAGGGTCAAAAGACCTTAACATAGGGGCTATTCCTTACTAGGACATTGTAATGGTATTCAATTCTAGAAATCTAATTAGAATTCCTACAAGAATGTAAGCATGGAGAATAAGAAGATGATATGCATTAGGGACATTAACTAGCATTATAATGAAACTAAAATCCTAGAACCATTCTCCCCATAGCCAAATTCTCAACCTTCTCTCAACTCTCTCTCTCTCCTTCTCTCTCTCTCTCTCAAGTTCTTGCTCACAAGCTCTCTAGTTCTCAATATGTTCAACCAACCTTCAACCATCTAGATAACTTACTCTGCAAAATTACTAGTGATTAATCAACAGTGCCTATAAATTCGATACTTTTTATTACTAACGACGTAATCGTGCACTTGCGGTTTCGTAACAGTTTGCTTAAGGTTCCATTAGTTACATTTGTTCAAGTTAGTTAACTTCCTAAAAATCTTGTTCACATTGCATTGTTGATTTAATTATGGTTTGGTTAGATTAGATGTTGCATGAAGGTTAGGTCTAATTGGATTGCATTTCTTACATTTTCATGAATTGCTTGTGTTCATAGTTAGTTGTTTATTTTTTCATTATTTGTTTTGCTTGTCGAATGCCTTTCTATCATTTGGCATTTTGCATTTCAAACCCAAAACCCCATTTACAAATAATTGAATCCTAAGATTTACTATTCATCGACTACATTCCTTGTGAGAGACAATCCGGGTTATTCCCGATGCTATATTAGTATAGAGAGGGGTTTCGGTGATATTATTTGATACCGTAGCACGATACAAAATGGTCTTTATCAGTAGTCATTTAACTGGACTTTCTAAAGTCATCCTCTCAAAATGGGGCTAATTCTTCATAAGGGATTAGCTAATTAGAGTTTAATGAGTTTTCACCAATTCAATGTTAGGAAGTGACTTGTGTAATCTAGACTGTATGACTGGAGAGCCTTTATTAATAGAGGGTAGTCCTTTAACTAAACTTTCTATGTTACCTCTTCTACTTAATAACATTGGAAGAAAATTGTGTAAGGACTCCGGTGTGATCTTCGTGGGGTTATACCGATAATTTGGTTTGAATCCCCACAAGATCATAAACATGGATGGTAAAGAGGTGAACATGTACTAGGGACATTAACTAGCATCATAGTAAAATCGAAATCCTCAAATCATCCCCCTAAGCCAACTCACTCTCACACACACTATCTCTCTCTAGCTCACTCTCTTTGTCTCTCTCTTAAGCTCTTTGCTCTCAAGCTCTCATTCGTGAAGTTAAGCAGCCTTCGATCATCTAGATAACTTGCTTTACAAACTCAACTAGTGCTTAATTAACAGTCCCTGTGGATTGATATTTTTATTACTTGATGACTTTAATCATGCACTTGCGGTGAGACAACACTATCACATATTGTCAAACATTGAAAACCAAGCTCGAGCCAACCCAAACTTAGTCAACTTGCTCAACCTTGACCCGAGGGCGATTGCACTAATAATCTCTTTTTTTTTTGATGTTTGACAATATGTTTAAGTTAGGCTAACTCATAAGCCCAACTTATTTCTTCTCATGCCAAAGTATGAATGAGGGTTTCCTAACTTAAACCCTACATTCTCCTCTTTTGGAACACATCAAAAATCTTCTCCCAAGATTCATCCCTCTTTAACCTCCAAACATCTAATGAGATTCCCATACCTTTCATTGTTTCCAATGCTCAACCTTGAGCAAACACCCCTTCATCATTCTACAAATCTCCTTTCTTACCCAAGTCAAGCCTTTAAGAAGAACCTCCCCCTCGAAGCATGCTCCAACTTCTATTTATTGCACCAACAATGATTTAGAATTTCTAAACCTTTAAGAAATCCCAAATTCTAAGTTTTGAAGTTAAAGATTCACCTCTGAATCTAAAACTCCCCCTCAAGTCCACATTAGTCCCCTTTAACCATTCTTTTTTTATTTTCATCAAGAAATTTACCCTTAAATACTTGTCCAAGCATTTCATGGGGTTAGGAATAGTTAACTTTCTTAAACATGGCTTAACCAACTGAAATAAACTTATTTCAGTCAAAATTAGCATCTCCTAATTGATTGATAACTGTCATCAATCAATTGGAGTGGCTGAATCGATCAGAGTAATCAATTTAGCGTCATTCTATGCTGAACAAAATAGGGTCAATCGATTGGCTTCATCTTCCAATCGATTACGTCATGTACCTATCGATTGGTAACAATGGTCAATCGATTGGTATTTCTGATTTTTCAAAACCAATTTTAAACCTAATATCAAAAACTCATAAATGATTCTATGATTTTCTGAAAATCATGAAATTTAACATAGACATTACTTATGCCATATATTATCATGGAAAAATAGTTTTCTATAAAAAATACACCCTATTTTCAAAGAGTGATACAAAATTGAAAATCATTAAAAACTTTAATGTTTCACTCTAACTTTGTATTTAACTAATCAATGGTGATTTCTATCAACAAATAGACTACATCAAAGTTTTCCAAAATATTTTTGGAATTATTTTCATAACCAATTTCCAACCATGATCTCTAGGCTAAATGCACATGACTTGTACATTAGCTTTCCCCATAATTAGACTTCACAAAGTCATTTGATTTGATGAAACTAAAACTCAAATAGATGCACTAAATCAATATCTTGAGTTTTATTCATCTTCCTAACATCTCATTTGTATCTAATGTATTTCAATACACATACAAGTAAACTCTATGATCTTTGTGAGATGTAAAATATTTTTTTCACTAAACTAAGGGATCATGCATCTCTATCTAGATATTTTAGACTTGATCATCCTACCTAGGATGTCAACTAATGTCATTGTCCTTAATTTCAAGGAATTGAAAATTTATGCATGTAAATGATTATGTTATATATCAAATACATAATTTTCAAAAAGAAATCTATCATATGTTGACTTAAATGATGTATGTATGACATATGTCATTTTTCATGACAAGATGGTTGTATGATATGATAACATGATATGTGATAGAGCACACAAATCATGACAATTACGACACAAAAAAATACCTAAATTTTCTATTTAAGTTTCAATTAATCATTATGCCAAAGTTTAAATTTGACATAATCGACCCTAACTCCCTAAAATGTATCAAAATCCCAACTTGGTACACTCTTGGCTTTTATCCTATTTGTGTCAGTTTGATTAATCTCAATCAATACCTCAAATTTTATTGGCATACTTTACTCTTTAAGAGTAAAAGTCAACTTCTCATTTTCAAGATATCACAATACCTTGAAAATGGCCTAAAATGTCAACTTCACCATGGATGGGTTAACTATCCATCCAGTTAGGGTTGACATATCCTATATCTATCTAGAGTGTAGAGAACACACTCTTAGGAACCTAAAACCTATCGGTGCTCCTTGGGTGTGATAGGTACTCACTAGGGATAACTTCCCTAAATACATTCTTAATGACTTTCCTAGGCTTCTTAGAAACATTAGTCATACTAGTCTCCTCAAGGTCAACTCTAGGGATAACTTCCCTTGTAACCTTGGCTTGACTCCTAGACCTAAAATTAGTTCCATAATTATATGAAACTTTATGATATGAGGACACATTGTCCTTGGACTTAGATTTGTATCCCAAACCCTTCTTGTTCATAGATGACTCTTGCCTTCCTAAACCTAGATTTTGCTTTTTGGACCCTTTGACATTATTTTTCATTTTCTCTAGGGTCTTCTCCAATTTATCAAGTCTTGACCTTAAGACTTGATTTTCAACCTCTAAGACATTTATCCTTGATTTTTCATGATTTCCTTGGGTATTCCTTTTTCTAAGCATATTTCTAAAATGTTTACAGTTCTTGTCTAGATCCTTTTCTACCTTTCTATTCTTAGGTTTGGTAGGTCTATAATTAAATACCCTAAACTTTTCACTATGTTCATCAAGGTTCCTATTTTCATGATAATTTGCACCAAGATGATAAAATCTATTTTTAACATGTTTGTCATCAATAAGGAAATACCTTTAACTAATGGTACCTTAATTTTATTTTTGGAAGCTCCCCCTTGATTTGAACTTCCTCCCTCGGAAGTCTCCTCTTTGGACATTGATTTTGGTAATGTCCCTTCTGATTGCATAAGAAGCACACAATGTGCTCCTTGCCTTTGTTTGTCAAGGTTTTGGCCTCCTTTGATTTTTCTTTTACCTTGGATGTTACTTGAACCTTCTTCTTGACCAATTTAGGACACTTGCTCTTATAGTGTCCTTTCTCTTTTACAATTTTTGCCTCCTTGACTTGTAGAGGTGGACAAACTTCCTTGTTTACTTTGGATGTTGAGGTTTCTTCTTTTTCCAATGCCAATGGCATATGCTCCCCTCAATCTTTGAGGTGGATACCTCTTCAATATGTTGGTGCTGGAAGCACTAGCTAAACAAACTTGTATTTTGATATTAGCAAAAAGGTTCAAAGTTAAAGGTTGTCTTGTGATCTAATGAGCTTGACTGAGTGTGCAGGTAGCTCAACCAGAAAGTCCTAGTTGAGACTAGGCAAAGAAGTCCTAGTCGATTGGACAGGGCGGGAGTTCTAGTTAGTCGGACTGGGCAAGAAAGTCCTAGTCAAGGTACTGGGCAAGGAAGTCCTGGTCAAGGTACTGGGTAGAAGACTTGGCATATCAAGGATGTCGGGCAGAGGTCTTAGGGGTCGAGGACACCAAGCAGAAGTCTAGATGGGTCGAGGACTGGACTTCTAGCAGGAAGTCCCGAAGGTCAAGATCGGATGTTGAGCAGAAGTCCAGATAGGTTTGAAGGCCCAGATGTTTGGCAACAAGTATATTCTCCTGAGAGGAGTAGGTGAGGATGCATTCCCCGTTGAGGGAATAGTAGACATCAGTCTGACCTAGGGTTTCACTAGAAATCCGAAAGTCAGAACCGGATAGTCTGAGACTATCAAATAATTTTATTTAAAATTATTCTATGTTTTTGTGCTAACTCTATGATGTAGAAAGTTTAAAGCCTGAAAAAGATGATCTAGGCGCTTGGAAGGAATCCAGGCGCTCTAAGCCGATTCAGGCACCTGAAAGGGATTCAGATACCTTAATCACCTCTGCGCGCGACAGGATGAGGTGACAACCTCCGATTGATCAGCGTACGTCAGCATCCAGGCGCCTCAAAGGGATTGAGGCACCTGGGATATGATAGACTTGACCAGGATAGCACTTCACTCAGAGTTCTTCACATCATCCACTAAGGCGCCTCAAAGGGATTGAGATGCCTGGAAGAGGATGAGGCGTGACGACCTCAAATCAGATCAGATCAACTCGCTATTGAGGTGCTTCAAAGGGAATAGGTATGCATGGATAGGTCAATAAAAGAAGGCTTGACCAGCAGCTTCAGAACATCATTCTCTACAACTTCTGTGCTTGCGTGCTACTTCAAAAATTGCTCTATGACACCATAACGCTACTCCGACGACTACGCTCAATTGTGGCAAAAGGCGAAACGCTCTCCCCCAGCGCCCCCGCCAATCCGTCCCAGGACCAACACGGAGGAGGTAAATCACGGGGGCGGCGGATCTTTGACTCGGTCAATAGGGAAGCAATGTGGTAGGGTCAATATTTGATCAATACAGGGATCATGTGGTGTTTTCCGAAACTTGGTCAATATATCCTCTACGTGGCATATCAATAACCTCCGACTGGTCGAGCAGAGCTGATCCCGATTTCTAGCTGATCTCGACTTCTGCTGGATCCAGACTTTTGCTGGATTATGACTTTTGGTTGATTCCGACTGGTCGAGCAAAGTTGATCCCGACTTCTGCTGGATCTCGACTTTTGCTGAATCCCGACTTTTGGTTGATCTCGACTTTTGTTGGATCCCGACTTCTGTTGGATCCCGACTTCTGGTTGATCTCAATTTCTGTTGGATCCCGACTTCTGGCTGATCCCGATTTCTGCTGGATCCCGACTTCTGACTGATCCCGACTTCTGCTGGATCTCGACTTTTGGCTAATCCCGACTCCTAGGGGATCCCGACTCCTGGCTGGTCCCGACTCCTGGCTGATCCCGACTCCTGGGGAATCCCGACTCCTGAAAAATTTTGACTCCTGGGGGATCCCGACTCCTGGTAGATCCCGACTCCTGATGGATCTCGACTCCTAGAAGATTTCGACTCATTGACTTCCCGGCATGCGATAATTATTAACATTAAAGGACATGACGGTTACAAACACACCCTTTAATGCTCATTAAATACTCTTTAATGCTCATTAAATACTCCTTAATGCTCCTTGAACGACCTCTCTATATAAAAGAGGGGAAGACACCAAAAGAAAGGGGGTCTGGAATTTTACTTTATGCATATTTCTCATTTTCTGTTTTTCATTA
>JBBUKS010000044.1:251743-281434 GCA_038050645.1 Hedychium gardnerianum
ATCCACGTCGGCTGTCGCCCACGGTCGTGCACATATGGGTGTGCAGGATATCAAAACTATATATATATATATATATTACCGTATTTAACAAAACGTCATTAGATAAGTATTCCTTAAATACAATAATTTTTAATCTATGATTATATCTTATGCATGTGTGATCTTATCGTCTAGGGAATGCATGTAAAATTCATGAAATCATTTCGCTTCCGCTATATGTATTTTATTGAAAATACATGTCTTTACATGCCAAAATTCCCAACACAATATCCATACTTTAAAAGGGGTTAGAATAAATTTACTTATCGCCTTTGTTAAAGAGATTATGCATCTTATTATAAAAAAAAATTCTCAACACGTGCTACCTAAACATTTTTGGAATAGTGTCGTATGCATGATCTAAATGAAGTGTCAAAATCCTTCTAAAGTCAAGGAGTTCTATAATCAAAACATGTTGACTAGTAAAACTAGCTAGGACATTACAAAACTTGTAACTTTGATTTTTCTTTTGAATTCTCAAAGATAATACTAAACACTCCCTTCAAACATGAAATGTCATACGCATTCATGAAAAAGGTAAAGGGGTCTGATCTTATATATCAAGGTGATGCTCCTACATACTCAATGAAATCCCGAATCTCTTGTTCATATAGATTTCTCTCATTATCGAGTATTCCTTGGAGACTGTGTCTAGATTAGGGAGACGAATCTCGAGTATGACAGATAAGTGCCTAACGTGGGTAACTTTCAAAACAGGATAGAATGACAATTTGCCTTGATTTGGAATTTGAAACCTCTAGGATCGAGTTATGCACAGTGATCATCTCGTTGGACTTGGTGAAGTTGTTTACACACCTTAGCTTGATAATTTATTACTCGATCGGTCTACGTGAACTTTCTAGGGATAGGATATGTTTATTCATACACATTGGGCTAGACATCAATTTTTGCTTGAGGACAAACAAATATTTAATCTGGGGGATTTTGATGAGTGTATTTCATATAAGATTTTTATTAGCATTTTGCACTCATCTTGTGATATTTTAGGAGCATATATTGCATCATTTATTCTCTTTTAGTATTGTTTTGCTATTTTCTTATTCGGGAATTTGCTCTTGTGTTTTTTCATTAATAGGACGAAGAATTGGAGCTCAAAAGGCCCTTGGAACGAAGATATAAAGCAAGGAACACACTTTGGTCGTGTCCCAACACACAGTCGCATTCCTCGGAACGAAAAGGAGCGAAGATGGAGCAATCATGGATTTTTCAGTGCCACACACGGTAGGGCCGCGTGTTTTTCACATTGCAGGGTCGTCTGTTTTACACACGATCTTGCGCCACTTTACTAGAAAAATCCATGGCTTGGCCGTGTATTTTTCACATAGCAATGTGTCACCTTCCAGAAAAACTTGTGACCCGACCAGGTGTTTTTCACATGACCATGTGTTTTTCCAGAAAACTTCCTAGAAAAATTCGTGGCCCCGCTGTGTGTTTTTTGTAATCCGAGTTAGTTTTGATATTGATCAACTGAGTTAAGTTAGCCCTTATGTGTTTGATGTTTTGTGTCTAAGTATGTAGGGGCTTAGGAACACAAAAAGTCAAGCGGAAGACACAACGAACGAGAAGAATAGCACAAGAGGAGAGTCAACGGGCTCAGTATATCCGAGGGATAAAAAACTGTGAAAGAGTACATCGACGAAACGAGAAAGAAAATTTATTTTGCATGTGAACGGAAGCATGAACTCCCTCTCAAAACTTTTTTTTGTGCTAAGTCATAGCATTCCACAACTTAATAAAAAAATTCAGAATTTTTGACCAAGTCAAGATTTTTTTAAAAAATTTTATTTCAAAAATTTGAAGTATAATTCTTAGAAATTAGTTTGTTTGAAAAATATAAAACTTGCTTGCTGTATGTACATCTCCTATAAAAAAAATTCAAATTTTTTCTTTGCTATTTTCATTTTTTCCCCATATTTTTTGATATCATCGAAGGGAGAGAATTAATAGGTGTTAAGTTAAGGGGATGACTTAATTGTAAAATTTGTATTATGATTTGTAAAGTTATTTTTCATATATAATTTCTTATTTGGTTTCCCTAACTTTAACTCGGGTTGATGTACATCAAAAAGGGAAAGATTGTAAGTACCCCAGATTAATTTTAATATTTATAAACCAAGTTAAATTAGGCCTTGTGTGTTTGATGTCATGTATCTAAGTGTGCAAGGACTTGGGAACAAAAGAAGTCGAGCGAAAGATGCAGCAAGCGAGAAGGATAGCACAGGAGGGGAGTTGACGGGCTCGGTGCATCCGAGGGACGAGGAGCTACGGAAGAATACATCAGCGGAACAAAAAGGATGCGGTTTGAGGGACAAAAAGTTGAGAAGAAGCTTGCTCAAGGAGAAGGTCATAGTTGGGTTCGAGTGAGCTCAACTCCGGATGACCAGAGCATCACCTAAGCGAGCGGAACGAAGAATGATCAATGCTGAAATTGACCATTCAAAGTGCCCTGAATGACTCAGGGCGCCCTAATTACTCAAGGCGCCTCAGTTGTCTTGAGGCGTCTCGGACGCTAGCCATTGGAGGTGCCTCCAATGATGTCACATCAGTATAACGGTCATTTCAGACAAAATTCTATAAATAGAGTTTTTACTCACCATTTAAAAATAACACACCTATATTTCAATTTTAGATTTCGTATTTACTATTCTTGTTCTCAAACGTTGTAAGGGGCTACTCCACCTCCGACCTTGCTTGAAGGAGTTGTTTAGTGAACTTTCTACCGCCTTGGATTAGCAACCTCCTAGGTTGTAAACCAAGTAAAACATCGATGTCTCCTTACTCTTTTTTTTATTATATTTGTTTATGTTTATTTAATGTGTGTCCTTGCTAATTAAGAAGCAAGAGAAAGGCTTTAAATTTTGATTGTAGGACTATTCACCCCCTTTAGCCGGTCCACCCGATCCTACAAGTGGTATCAGAGCCCAACCGCCTTAGAAGGACTAACCGCCGACTAAAGCAACAAGAAAGATGGTCGGATCAAGCATCTATCCACCAAAGTTCAAATGGGAGTTCACGCTTTGGAAGCGTCAAATGGAGGTGTTTTTCAAAATTGATTTCGACATATATTAACTATTAAATATGATTTTAAAGCACCCAAGAATGAGAATGGAGAAGAAAAAGAAGAGCACCAATGGAACAAGAAGCAACAGACCGAGTTCATGGAAAACGGTAAAGCCAAGTTCCATCTTCTGAGCGTACTACCGCTTCAAGAAGTCAATCGGATTAGTGCCTACGACTCCGCCAAAAAACTCTGAGGGAAGTTCTTAGAGCTGCATGAAGGAACCTCGAAGGCCAAACTAGCAAGACGAGATTTGCTCAGAAATTAGCTAAGCAACCTCCGGATGGAAAAGAGAGAAAAGGTGGCTCAACTGCATGCTAAATTGAAGGAGTTAATAACTGGTCTCAACAACCTTGGTGAAATAGTAACGAATCGAGACTCACTCAGATACGCTCTAAATGTCTTTCCAAGAACTCAAGAGTGGACCTCGATTGTAGACTCGTATTGCATTTCGAAAAATTTAAAGTTAAGTAGTTTAGAAGAATTATTTTCTACATTTGAAGAAGAAGTATATATGGTAAGAATTTTTTTTAAATTGTTTAATTCTAACAATTTTGAAAAGAGATCGGTTTCAAAGTTTTTTCGAAGAAAAGAGAGAAGAAAGGTAAAATGCTACAACTATGATGAAGAAGGTAACATCATAAATTCAAAAATAAACAATCGAAGAAGACAAGACGAAAGAACCTAAAAGCCACGTAGAATGACTCGTCATCAGAAGAGTCTGAGATAGAAGAGTATGTCAGACTAGCTCTAATGGCCAACCACCAAGAAGAAGAAGACGAAGGCACTTCGAAGGAGAGCATTGATGAAGGGGGAGCATCCACCTATGAGTCCGACATGATAAGTGAGGTACGATTCTTACTCTCCGAAAAATTATACGAAACTATTAGTATGTTAACTATATCACAATACAAAATGAGGAATAAATATATTGATATAAAAAAAATTAGAATTAGAAAATAGGTTAGAAGAATTTGATAAAATTAAAAATTAAAATACAAAATTAAAAGAACAAATAGAAAGAGAGAAACTCCTCACAAGCAAATTTTTCAAATTTTCAAAATTCAAAACATCCTATGCATGGAGGACTTAATTGGTATGTTAGAAATCACAGGGGTTAAATCATAAAAGTTTCAAAAAATGATATTCCTAGAAAATATTTAGTCAATCCAGTAGATAAAATTTTATTTTGGGTTCCAAAATCTTTATTAGCCTATTAGATTTCCTTTATTATATGCTAGAAATTTTATTAGAAATTTAATTGCTAAAAATTTATGACTTACTTGAAAATATTTTTCATAAATGTATTCAAAAAAATTTGTGGAATTTTTTTTCTTTGATAGAAAAGCATGTTGTGTATGAGAAGGAAAAAATTTGGAATTTTTTGATTTTTAGTGAATTTTTAATGAAAATCAAATTTTTAAAATTAAAAATTTTTGAAGATTAAATTTTGAAAAACTTGATTTTTTTATGCAGATAATCGTTATATTTTGAATGTTCAGAAATATTTGTATGTTGTTTTCACATTGAAATCTATTTTTATGTATTTAATTTTAAAAAATTATTTCTGTAAGAAAATATTTGTTTTCATTATAAGAAAAATAATTTTTCATGAAATTTTTTTTTACTGTGCTAAGTCTTAGCATTTCACAATTTGATAAAAAATTTACCAATTCAATTTTTTTAAAAATTTTATTTAGAAAATTTGAAATATAATTCTTAGAAATTAAATTATTTGAAAAATAATTGTTTGAAAAATATACAAATTTTTTTTCTGCTATTTTCATATTTTCCCATATTTTTAGATGCAATCAAAGGGGGAGAATTAATAGGTGTTAAGTTAAGGGGGAGGACTAAATTGAAAAAAATTTGTTATGATTTGTAAAATTGTTTTTCATATATAATTTCTTGTTTGGTTTCCTTAATTTTAACTCGGGTTTATGCACATCAAAAAGAGGAAGATTGTCAGTACCACGGGTTAGTTTTGATGTTGATAAAATGAGTTAAGTTAAGCCCTCTGTATTTGACGTCTTGTATCTAAGTGTGCAGGAACTTAGAAATACAAGAAGTCGAGCAAAAGATGCAGCGAGTGAGAATGATAGCACAGGAGGGGAGTCAATGGGCTTGATGCATCCGAGGGATGAGTAGCTACAGAAGAGTACATCGATGGAATGAGAAGGACGTGGTCCGAGGGGCGAGAAGCCGAGAGTAAGCCTCCTCGAGGAGAAGGTCAGAGTTAAGTTCGGGTGAGCTCAACTCCAGATGACCGGAGTATCACCCAAGCAAACAGAAGGAAAAATGGTCAATATTGAAATTGACCATTCAAAGTGCCTTGAATGACTCAAGGTGCCCTGATGACTCGAGGTGCCTCAGTTGTCTTGAGGAGCCTCAGACGTCAGCTACTGGAGGTGTAAGATATGACAAATAAAAAAAAATAGGCCTTAAAAATATAAAATAACATAATGAAAATTTTTAGAAATTTTTCGGGGATTAAACTGAATTTATACAGATTGTTTAAAGTTGTTTTTATTTGAGCTGGGAGTTGATAAAATCAATTAATCTAAGGTCTAATTAAAAATCCTAAGTTAAGCCTATTAAAAACCTCTCTCGATTTTTATTTTCTCTCCCAAAACCACTCAAAAACTCCTCTTCCTCGACTCACCGCCGCCTACCCATTTTCTCCCGATCTTCTTCTTCTTCACCGTCACAACTCCTCACCCGACCACCAGCCTAGGATCGCTTCATGGTAATGAAACCAAATATAGGTTATGGTGTATGCAGTCATTGTAATGAAACTGAAGTTCTAGGATCGCTTCGTGACACCAGATTTCTTTCTAGTAACTTTTCCTCGTGACTTTCTCTCTTTTCTCAAGACTTTCATAACTTTTAGATTCTCTAGATAACTGATTTCACATCGTAGATCGATACTCAATTTCTAGGCCTTGTGGAATCGATATTTTTTATTACTTGATTACGACCATGCACTTGCGGTTTGCGACATCAAATTTTTGGTATCGTTGCCGGGGACTGGTTCAAATCGATATCGATCGATTTGTGATTTGGTTAATCTAGATTTATTTGTTTTCCTTTTCTAATTTTTTTTTCCTTTGCCGGATTTCTTTCTTAATTTGTGTTAGGATCACTTTCCTTTTATGTTCTCTTCTCATCATCTCTTTCCTTTTCAGGTCGGTGGGGCCCTCGCATGTAGAGCTGAAAGAAGGGGAGATTTGCTTTCTTTCGATCCAGAGATAGACCACACTTACCATCAAAGGGTGAATGAATAGATAACTTCGGAAGAGAACATAACTCAAGAAAACTCAACCATGGTGGACAACGAAAACAAGTTGCTCAGGTACTTTGCCAACCCAAGCACCAGAGATTGAGATCTAGCATCACAAGACCTTAGATAGAAGCAAACAACTTCAAGCTAAAACCTGCCCTAATCCACATGGTCCATCAAAATCAGTTTGGGGGAGGGCCAACGGAAGACCCGAATCAACATGTGGAGGTGTTTCTGGAAATTTGTGCAATGATGAAATATAATGGCGCTTTGCGGATGCAATTTATGTTGTTTCCCTTTTCCTTAGGATAAAGCCAAGTCTTGACTTCATTCTCTTCTAGCGAGTAGCATATCTATTTGGGACTAATGCGAGCAGAGATTTTTGGATAAATTTTTACCTCCCAGCAAAACGGCACACATGCGGCTCCAGATCGTACGCTTCATGCAAAATGATAATGAGTCATTATTCGAAACATGGGACAGATTCAAAGGATTGCTGCAGTAGTGTCTACATCATGGACTAGAGAAGTGGTTGGTGATCCACACCTACAACGGTATCTTGTATGCGATGAAGGAGTCATTGGACTTCGAAGCTAGTGGAGCTCTGATGAACAAAACCCTAAATGAGGCGGACGAGATCATAGAAAGTGTAGTGCTAAATCATCACCAATGGATATCTGAGAAAGGAAATCAAGCACAAACTTTAGGAAAATATTCAGTTAATTCCATGGACCTTCTTTCAGCAAAGTTGGACTCATTGACCAAGATGTTTGACTCCCTGAACACGAGTACGGTGAATGTTGCTAACATTTTTTGTGAAGTTTGTGGCTTAACAAGTCATTTAAAGACTACCACCAACCAGGGAAGCCAAGTTGAGCACGTGGACGCGATCAATAACTTCAACCCCAGGCCTAACAATCCATACTCGAACACTTACAATCCTGGCTGGAGAAATCATCCTAATTTTTCCTACCGAAACATCCAAGATCAATACCAAGGACACGGGAATTTCAGGACAACAACAAGCTCCCCCAAAGTCACGACTTGAAGTGATGATGGAGGACTTCATCTCAAGCCAAAACCAAGCAAACAAGGAGTTCTGGCAGAGACATACTCAGACCGAGGAAGCCCTGAAAGATCTGAAAACAATGGTAAACAACCTCGTAAGACACACCAAGATGCTGGAAACTCAGATTGCTCAGGTTGCAAGCTTGTCTTCAAGGCCTCCGGGGATATTACTAGGAAAGCCAGAGCCAAATCCCATGGAGCATTGTAATGTTGTAACTTTGTGGAGTGGGAGGATTTTGAAGGAGTCGTCTATGCTTACTGAAGATTAGGGCAAGGAATTAATAGACGAGGCGAAAGTAACTCGGAATACCACTGGCAGAGAAGATGTTCTCCGGGACTCCAAGGAAAATACAGTGGAAATAATGTAGAATCCTCTACTAACGACATACGTGTCATATATCCTTTTCACAGTAATCACATGAACGACCTCTCGACGATCCTATGAAGTTGAGCATATTCAATAAAGGACTGAGAGTTACAGTTAACAAGTATCTTACTCCTCCATGAGCAAGATTTAAGAAGCATGATGAACCATTGAGAACCAACAAATCTGATGATGGGCCAAGAGCCCTTGGCAAGGAAGTCCGAAAGTATCTTGCTCCGACACGAGCGAGATTTAAACCAAACTCCATTGATTCCCTAATAAAAGAATAGAGGAGCGCGACCACCTCAAACCATGCGCTTCTGATTGAAACTAATAAGGGGTCAAGCTAATGACCTAAAAATAGTGCTTCTTGGGAGGTAACCCAAGCTTTAATTAGTATTTTTCTTTAGTTTTTAGGGTTTTCTTTCACTTAATTATCATTCTAGTTTTGTGTTTTTGATTTTCGTAGGGTTAGAGGCATCCACGAATTGGTAGTAGAAAAAGTTACAGGTGTGGGAGACATTCAAGACCAAACATGGGGGGTTGTGTGTCTCATACACGACCGTATCCCTCAAATAGTGCCCCACATGGTGGGATCGTGTGTTTTTCACATAGTCGTGCACCTCCAAAAGCCACCCACAGAAAAACCCATGGCGGGGCCGTGTGTTTTTCACATAGCCATGCCTCCCAGTTAGGGTTTTGGCCCTACTTTGCCCATTCTTGAATCCACAAAGCACACATACCCATAAAACTTCCTCAGAGGATAGGAAAAGCGGCATGGTATTTCACCCAGGTTTCCTCCTTCCCTTCCTTTTTGATTTTCTTTGTTGGAGTACTACATGATCTTAGTCTGGGGGGTATTTTGAGTGTTCTTGTTGGTGGTTCTGCTTAGTTGGTTAGTGTTTTTGTTAGGATTAGTATGTTAGTTGAACTTGTTTAGTTAGCATGCATCATATCATGTTTGTCTTTTTATGTATGTTCATGTTTCCTTTTTGCAATTTGAATTTGATACATACATGCATAAGACTTGTACTCTTTAGTGATTGTTCGATTGTAGAAACTTAAATGATGTCATGATAATATGCTCGTCTTTGAGGGGTTCACGTATTTCTATCTTGTCGTAGAATTTGATATAAGCTTTTGTTGTGCCAGATACTATTTCACCATGTGCTTGCTTGATTATTTGCTCATACACTTGTACTTATAGCTTGTTTTCGAAAAGTTGATTTAGTATAACATAGGCATGATTCATCTTGTCAAACTAGTACCCCCCTCCCCCTCCCGTCTAGACATTTTAGTTATTGGAGACACTCGAATTATGCTAACCCATTTGGAAAAATTAAAATACCAAAAAAAAAGGTTTGTTCAAGTGTTGCACTTATTTTGTGAAAAAAAAGAAAATAAGCATGGGATAAAAAAACAATTATCGTGGGTGGAAATGATCAAGTACCCCTTTGAGACCGACTTAAGTTACTACTGGAGAAATACATGTCGATTTCTCTCATTATCGAGTGCTCTTTTGAGACTTTGAGTCTAGGTTAGGGGGATGAACCTCGTGTATGATAGGTAAATATCTAACGCCTAAAACTTTGGGAATACGATAGAATGACGATTTGCCTTGGTTTGGAACTTGAAAACTCTAGGATTGTGTTACGCACAATGCACAGTGATCATCTCGTTGGACTTGGTGAAGTTATTTGCACACCTTAGCTTGATAATTCTATTACTCGATTGGTCTATGTGAACTTACTAGGGATCAGAGACGTTTATTCATACAAATTGGGCTAGACATTAGTTTTTACTCGAGGACAATCAAAGATTTAGGTCTGGAGAATTTTGATGAGTGTATTTCATATAGGGTTTTATTAGCATTTTGCACTCATTTTGTGATATTTTAAGAGCATACATTGCATCATTTATTCCATTTTAGTATTATTTTGCTATTTTCTTGCTCGGGGATCTACTCTTATGCTTTTTCATTGATAGGATAAAGAATCGAAGCTCAAACAGAGTAAAAAGACCCTTAGAATAAAGACATAAATCAAGGAACACGCTTTGGTCGTGTCCCAAGACACAAGCGTATTCCTCGAGATGAAAAGGAGAGAAGACAGAGCAACCATGGGTTTTCTAGTGCCACACACGGTAGAGCCATGTGTTTTTCACACGGCCTTGCGCCACCTTCCCAGAAAAACTCATGGCCCGGCCGTGTGTTTTTCACATGGTCATGCGCCATCTTCCAGAAAAACCCGTGGCTTGGCCGTATGTTTTTCACACGACCGTGTGTTTTTATAGAAAACTTCATAGAAAAACTCATGGCTTGGCCATGTGTTTTTCACATGGCTATGTCCCATTTCTACGGAGGATACAGAAAAAAAAAAGACACGGCCCGATCGTGTGTTTTTCACATGGTCGTGTCGCCCTACCACAGATTTGGCAGAATTGGTATTTTTAGAAGTTCCTTCCTAATCTAAGGGCTTGGGATGCTTTAAAAGGATCCCCAAGGCTCATGGAGGAGCAAGGGCCTCCCTATCACTAGGAGAGTCGTTCAAGGAGCAAGAGGAGTTCTTGTCCATGTTGGAAGTTAGAGGAGCATCCCGGAGACAATCTACGCTTCATAGAATAAGTCTTTCTCTCTTTTCTCTTGAGTTTAGATTGTAAAATCTTATTTACTATGTCTTCTTGTTATAACTCCATGTCCATGAAGTAGTGTTCTTAATTCTAGGACTAGGGAATAGCCCTTTGTCATGTAGATGCTTTATTTTTTTGAAGTTTCATATATTTATATTTTTTTGTTCTATGATTTGATTGTTTGTGGTCCAACTCTACTGTACTTACACGAACTCAATGCCAAAAGCGTGTTTTCATATCCCAAGGGGTGCGGGGAAGGACCGTCAAATCCTCAAATCCGTAGAATACCGAGACATAGGAGGTTGGTCATGAAAGTAGGCCGGGTTACCACGTGGATTCCTTAGGCTTTCACGGAGCTTAATGGGTTCGCCTCGATTCGACATCACGCAGTAAGGGAAAGCAACTAGAGAACTGTGGGGCATCTCATGACAGGGGTCTCCATGTGAAAGCGGTTCTTTAGCAATGTTGCCCTGAAAGTAAGTGTCGCGTTTGGGCAGATACATCGCTGTAGTTCCAAAAGATCACGTCAATTAAATCGAAATTATCTATCTACACGAACAACCAATGAGAATTAAGAAATCAAATATAGGTTAGGGTGCGATCATTGTGGTGAAATCAAAATCTTAGGATCACTTCTTGACACGGAATTTCTTCTTAGTAACTTTTCCTTACGACTTTTTCTCTTTTCTCTTTTCTCAACACTTTCATAATTTTTCGATTCTCTTATGATAAATTACTATTCACATTGATAGACTTCCACAAGTTAAAATACAAGTATTCGGTCACTAATGTTGTGCCCTTACACTTGCAATTTAACTATTATAAGTTCATTAAGATGAAATGATTATTTTAACTGATATATATCCCCAAGTTAAAATTGTGAGTGTTATACTACTGTTATGATCATAGAGCTCCTAGAAACTAATTCATACTTTCACAATTGCAATTTAATTATTATAGGTTCATTAAACAGGAATGATCATTTAACCTTGTTAGACAGATCAAAATGCATATGTAACATCATAATTATAATTATGAACCTAAAACTCTCAAGTAACTCATTTAAACCCTCATTAGCATTTTGACCATTATACATTCATCAAGATAAAATAACCTTCTCAACTTGATGAACAACCACAAGTCAAAAATATAAAGTGTCAGATCACCTATTTACTCACAGAGCTCCCAGGAACTCATCCATCCCCCTTTTAAAAAAATCTTACATTTGTAGTTCAATTAAAGTTTGACCCAACATACTTTGTTAAACTTAAAATCATAGAATGCAGAGGTGACTCTCAATATTGTACTTATGTTACTATTATCACATCTACGTGCTAACAAAACTAATCTTAAGTGAATAGAAAATTAGAAATAAAAATAAAGAAGTATACCAAATGGGTCAACTGCAGGACGAGCAAAATAAAAAGTCAGGTTAGCAACCTTCAGATCACAAAATTGTCAATTAGCACTACAAGAAGTCAAACAGCATTTTACCTCCTAAATCCATTGTTGCCAACTAGAATTTGCAAGAGAATACTAGAATGGGAATGGTTTAAGACGAGGAGAGACTTTAATTGGGACACAACGCAATTATTTCTCTCGATTCCAATTTGAAAGGATTTCCATAGGTTCGACCGACAGATTTAAGCATGTTGAAGTCAGTTGAACTGACCAGGAGAAATAAGATGAGGTATTTTGAGATTGTCACTTGGCAGGTCAATCCAATGAGAATTTCCAAAAGTAACTGTCTGTAGAACATCTTACAACTTCAGTCTCTCTTAAACCTACTTCCATCAAGCAGCCAACCAAAACCATAGAATCTACACCATGCATGAGTGTTAACTAATTTAACAAATTTTAATAAGCAATCATTAACTAAGAATCTGAGTAGTCCATTTATCTGATTTCTGGAAAAGAATCTAAAATCTCTTGAAATTCAATGTAACAAGTCATTTCTTAGATACAGGTAAAAAGTTGATGGATCATCTCCATCAGGGTTGTTAGACATACCCAAGCATCAAAGCAAAAGAAACATATCAAATATGAACTTACAAGATTAAGATACATTCACTATTTTAAGAAATCAAGTGAAAAATCTAGCGTCTAGGTAGTAATGTTGTTTCAATGAAGATCAGATTGCATCTCCTGGAGGATCTCTTCTATTGCATCCACAAATTTTGCAAGTTGAAGACGTGACTGTGTATCTAAAGAGTTTGCCCGATCCTGTTCAACAGAAAATTAGATGCACCTTAAATCAACACTATTTTAGAGCTAGGCAGCACAAAACATAATTTAAATGAGACAATACAATCAATCAAATATGTTAATCTACACATTATAACAATAACTAAATATTTATCCCACTAAGTTAGGTCGTCTATATAGATAATGATGGATCCATATATAACATTTATGTTTATGCTGACTGACAACCTAACGCAACGCTCCTCCTTTATCTGGAACAGATCATGGCAGAGTTAATTCGTCGTGGATGGAGTTATATGTTAATCTATACATTGCTCTTTAAAATTAAAAATAATACATTTTGCAATATCATTATAGCTTGCTATAATTATATTTTATTTTATTTTGTATTTTTTAATTAAAATTAATCAAGATATGCATTTATCGCAAATTCTAAATTTTAAACGAATTAACTCAACTATTATGTTAAAAAATTTAATATGCTAGAAAAAATCATTCATAATTTTTAAAAATCAACTTTGCTAACAATATATGCACCTCAAGTAGATTTAGATTAAGATACCAAATAAGATCGGGAGTAAAAACAAGATTTACACATGGTATTCATTGACTTAGAAAAAGCTTATGATTAAGTCCCAAGAGAAATTATATGAAGAATTCTAAAAAAGAAAAGTGTTAGCCTAACATATATAGAATAATTAAGGATATGTGCGAGGATGTAACGACCAGAGTGAAGACTTCAGGTGGATTAACCGAAGTATTTCTAATAAAGATAGAGTTACATCAAAAATCAGCTCTAATCCCTATCTTTTCACATTAATCATGGACGAACTCACTGAACATATTCAATACACGATACGCATGTTGTTTGCAGATGATATTGCTTTGGTAGATAAGACACGTGGAGTAAATGCTAAACTAGAATCTTGGCAGGAAATACTAAAAGTGAAGATTTTAGGCTTAATAGAGTAAAAATAGAATATATGGAATAAGTTTAGCAATTGATGCGGATGGTAAGTAAGGGTCCACGTTGTGGGCCCTGACCCGGTCAACAAAGAGTCCGGGTGGCATCCTCCAGGACTTGGTCAACACAGGGGTTATGTGGTAGTATCCGACCTTCCGAGCCGGTCGGATCTTTTAAGCCGATCCGGCTTGCCGACCCGTCGAGTTGCCGACTTGCGGACCTCTCAAGCTCCCGACATGCAGTGGTTACTAAAATTAAAGGGCATGGCGTTTACAACAATACCCCTTAATGATCGCTTAATGACCCCTTCATGACCTCTTAATAACCCTTGAATGAGGAGAGTCTCCAGGGTTTTCTCTCTATAAAAGTAAGGGAGAAGAGAAGGTAAAGGGGGAGGCTCTCTAACTCAACTTCTAGATTCTTTTTACTTGTCCCCTCAACTCTCGAACACGGTGCTAACTTAGGCATCAGAGTGGATTTGTCAGGACTACTCCCGGCGAGCCCTTTGATGTTTGTTACTCTCCGCAATAAATTGCCGCACTAGGGAAGAAAGGTAGGAGAAGGCCTCAATCTCATCGTTCTTCTATGCCAGGGTGGATTTCTGCCTCCACGTCATCACAGTGAAATTTCTAGACCGGAACAGCAATATTAGACGTAATGAGACAATTGTTAAAATAGGAGATGACAAGTTGTCTGGAATTGAGTTTTAAGTATTTAGGATCATTTTTGCAAAACGATGGTAGGATTGAGATAAATGTCTTATATAAAATACGTTGCAATGGAGAAGAACGTCGGGTGTTTTATGTGATCGTAAAGTACCTCTAAAACTTAAAGGAAAGTTATATAAAACGACGGTTAAACGCGTTATGTTATATGATGCTGAATGTTGAGCTATGACTCGAGTACATGAGCAGAAAATGAGAGTTACAAAGATGAGGATGTTAAAATAGATGTATGGGCCAAGGATGGACAGAATAAGAAATGAGAGCATTAGAGAACAAATCAAAGTTGCATCTATTGAGGAAAAACTCTAAGAGACACGTTTAAGATGATATGGACATATACTTAGACGGTCAATAAATGCTTCAGTTATGCGATGTGAAACTATGACAAATATGCACATCAAACGAGGAAGACCAAAATAGACTTGGTTAGCAACAATAAAACAAGATAAAATTTATTTAAGTATAGATAATGATATAGTAGGGGATAGAGCCCAATACCACAAAAGGATCCATATTATCTACCCTACCTAGTGGGATAGACTTGGTTGTTGTTGCTGTAACTTTGCTAACAATATATTATGATACCTTACAAAACAATTTACTTTTCTAAATAGAAAATTCAATTATTTGGATAAAAAAAGACATGAAACTGTAAGTACCCCCGAGTTGATTTTGATGTGATCGACCGAGTTAAGTTAGGTCCTGTGTTGTTTGATCCTTGTGTCTAAGTGTACAGGAACTTAGGAACACAAAAAGTCGAGCGAAAGATGCAGCGGGCAAGAAGGATGGCACGGGAAGCAAGTCGACGGGCTCGGTACATCCGAGGGACGAGAAGTTGTGGTCCGAGGGAACAGGTGGAGCGAGAAGGACGCGGTCCGAGGGACAATAAGCCGGGGAGAAAGCCTGCTCGAGGAGAAGGTCGAAGTTGGATTCGGGTGAGCTCAACTTCGGACGACCAGAAATCACCCAGGCATTCAGAAGGACTGGAGGTGCCAGAGGCACCCCCAACTCTTAGAGGCGCCTCAAGGGCCCAGACAATGGAGGCGCCCTGGAGTCTCTAAGGCGCCTCACCGGCCAGTTTGATGGAGGAGCTCTGGACTCTCGAAGGTGCCTCACCCGCCTGAGAACAAAGGCGCCCCCGGTTGCTTAGAGGCACCTCAACCGACCGCTGAAGACTCATTGCAACGGATGAGATCTGGAAACCGAGTCAGCCCAACCGAGGCGCCCCCAACTCTTGGAGGTCTCCTCAACGCTGCCAAATCAGCAATGGATCAGTTTCGATCCATTGGATGTGCCCCCATGACTGTCACGTCAGCAAAACTGTCACCTCGACCATTTTGCTATAAATAGAGATTGTGCCCTCTTGATTTAGCATAACACACTCCGTTCTTAATCTCCAAATTCTAGATTCTGCTTCTGTTCTTTCAAAGTCTGTAAGTGGCTACTTCGTCTTCCACGAATGAGATTCTTTAGTGCTTTTTCATTACTTTGGATTAACAACCAACTAGGTTGTAACCAAGTAACTTCTTGATCTAGGTTGGATTAAGAAGCAAGAGAAGAGATTTAATTTTATTTGCAGGTTATTCATCCCCCTCTAGCCGAACTAACCCGATCATACAAAAACTACTCTTCCACCAATAGTAAAATTATCTTACCACTTAAAACTCTTGTACCACCTAGACATTTATAATTTTTTGAGAAGGTCAAATACCAAAAGAGAGTTTTAATTAATCAAAAAGAATTAAATGATTTACTTCTTTGCATATGACATTTGAATTTGGTATAAATGCATTAGTTAGTTCGAAAGCATACATTCGTATATTAAAAATATAGCACGGGAGGGTAAAAATATAAGCAACATATTCATCTTGCAAAACCTTAATCAATAAAAAAAACAAGATCATTACTCAAACCAAATAAAAAATTCATGATTCCTAACATTTTTTTCTACTTAAAGAACATTAATGATGAAATATAAATGATGATATAATAGGGAATAAAGCCTAATAGCATAGGAGGATCTATATAACTGACTTCCTAGTGGAAAAAAACTTTTTTGTTGTTGTTGTAAAGAACATTAATGATGGCTTTGGTCACATCATTTATGAAAATAACTATTCTTTTTTTTTTACAAAAATGACATTGGAATATTAAATTCCCATGGAATTGAATTTCCAATTCATAAGAATATGAATTCATCCCTTATTTATTTCTTCGTTCAAATGGTGAATTTGATTGGTCCAATCAATCTACCAAAGAAAAACAACATAGTTAAACTAAAAGGATAGAACAAATCGATCAAATTGAGCGAAGTGAGCGGATCGATTAGGCCGAGCAAATCAAGGAGGTTAGAAGGGCATCAATTAGGCTCAAGATGTCGAACGAGCGATCACCCTATGGACTAAGCAAGTCAATCAAACCAAATGAAACAAGTAGGACTAGCGGGTGAATGGGTCGAGTGAGTCGGGCAGACTAAATGGGCTAATCACACTGATAGGGTTAAATAGATCAATGGGCTAAGCAATTAAATGCAAGTAGTGGTGTCAAAAATGAATCCGACTCGCCAACCCCACTCGAGTCGACTAGAAAAAAATCAGGTTCGGTTGGAGATTTTAGGATTTGGGTTTGGGTCAAGTTTGGGTTGGGCTTTTTGGGTTGGTTTAGGTTCGGATCAGGTTCGAGTTGACCCGAATTTAGGATTTAGGGATTTTTTTAGGTTAAATCAAATTTTATTTTAAAAAATAAGATATTTATGTATATAAATAGCAGAATGTTAGTATAACAATAATGAAATATTCAGATAAAAGTGAATAATTATAGGAAAATAACAAAAAAAAAAGGGTTTTTTCCCAAGTTGGGCGAGTTATTCAAGTTGGTCGGGTTATTCGGGTTCAGGTTTAGAGTTTTCAAGTTGAGTTCAGGTCGAGTCAGATTCGGATTGAGATTTTTTTTAATAACCGATCTTCAACCCGACCCGAACCCACCCGAAGTGACACCCCTAAATGCAAGGTTTACAATTTCGGCCCGTGCCCAGGTTTTGATCCTAAACCAGAACGATACTGTTTCAATATCGTATCGTATCGTACCGATATAATTTCGGTATTTTTTAAATATAAAATATATTAATTAAAAAATAAAATACTTAACTTAAATATTTAAAAAACAAACAATATAAAAAATAATCTTTTTAAAAAGGAAAAATATGGAAAATAGATAAATAAATAAATAAAATATTATATTTTTTTAAATTAAAATAAATGAAATATAAAATTAATTAGATAATTTTATTAAGGTTTAATAAAATCTCTTTAGATTATTCTCATCATAGCTAAGAGTTGATTAAAATAATTAACCTAAGTTTTAATTAAAAAACCCGAAATCTGACACCCACTCTCCACATCGCGAGCTCGCGCAACTCCGGCGCTATTGCGGGGGTCGTGCAACTCTTCTAGCGAGGCCGAGGGGTCGCTCGACCCCTCCGCGGTGGCCAACGGGTCTCGCGCGACGCCTCTCCGGTGGGGGTCGACGGATCGCGCGACGCCTCCGCGACGGGCGGCCGATGGGTCGTGCGACACCTCCACGACGACCGCAGGGTCGGGCGACACCTTTGCTGCTGTTGTGGGGGTCGCACAACCCCTCCCGACGGTCGCGGGGCTTGGTGCTGGGGTCGTGCCGGTCTACGAGCAGAACAAAATGTTTCACCTGTTTCGACCGACTCGGCACCACAATATTTTAAACCATGATCAAATGAGCTGAGCAAAGCAACAATCAAATAGGGCTAAACAACACAAGTGAATTAGACTACATATGTTCAAGTATGGCAACAAGCTAATTAGGCCAAGGCCAAGTGAGGAAATCGAGTCAAGCGAGCTAGACAGGTCGAGCAAGAATATAGTCAAATGGTCCTGCGGAAGGGCTGATGTATGTCCAAGGGCTGATCGTCGGATTGGGGCTGAAACTACGAGAGATCATTTATCACCTCCAAAGGGTCCAATTACAAGACTTCGGACAAAGCGTTTCAAGGAAGCGCTAAATGGATTAATCAAGGAACATTGGGTCGACTATGAGCAAGAAGAGACCAAGATAAACCTAAGTGTTGGTCAAGGCCTAATCCACGTAATTGGGTATCCATCCATGATTCAGCTACGCATAATGGAAGAACGCTAAATAAGTACGAGGATTCGTTCATGCATGGAGACTTGAGTATTTTTGGTTTCGTAGATACTTTAATTGTTTGCATGCGACATTGGTACTTGTTGCATGCATTCATTTTCTTATGGGTACTTTAATTATTTGCATGCATCTTGCATGCAGCATTAGTACTTGTTGTATACATTCATTTTGTTATGGGTACTTTAATTGTTTGCATGCATTTTGTACTCTTACTTGTTTACTCCCATTATATAAGGGAGGAAAATCTGAATATAAAGGACAACTTGTTTTTGGATGATTTTTTGAGTGTGCCCTCTTGGTTCTTGAAAGAACTTCTGAACTTATCGAGTTTGTCTCATGGCATTCAAACCTCCGAAACTTATCGCCCTTGTGGTGTGGCGTTTCTTTCCTTCATAGGCTTGGTTCGTTCCAGATCTTGGATACGAATCAGGCATAAACTCTTGTCTTCTAGTTCTTGGGGTTATATCCATCTTTGTCTCGGGTTTCATCACATTTGTTGGTGGGGTTCGTATCATCTGGTGTCAGAGCTTCGGCTCAAAGGCAAGTGTTAAATCTATCTTTACATGTTTTACAAAAAAAAAATGTCAGCGAAAAGAAAAAAAAAATGTTTGTACAAGATTAGAGTTTCATTGAATCATTAGAAGAAGTTTTCACCTTCCATTTCTTGTTTTGTCTCTCTCTTTCTCTCAATCTTCTACTTTTTCAAGTTCTATTAAGTTTCGGTTGAATTCACTTGACTTGAATTGCTACGTGATATTTTGATTTGTTCTAGAGTTTGATTAAGAACCAAAGAGAACATATTCGAGTGGGAAAGGAAAAGAGTAGTGAGGGAGTGCTTGTGAGTTCTCTTCATCTTTTGCAAGAATATCCAACAATACGGAGGATGGTGCCTCAGGGGAAGCTAGACAACTCCCAAAACCTTCAATTGCAAGCATTAATGGGCGAGATGCAACGTATGATGAGGGCTGAACTTGAATCTATCCATGAAAGATTGGAACGAGTGGAAGAGGGGACACCGGGAAGACATCCGCAAGACCGTCCTAACGTGCCACAACAAAGACGTGTTCAAGGGGTTGATATAGAAGAAGAAGAAGAGGAGGTGGAAGAATGTATTGAGCAAAACTACAACCGGGGCTAGAATAGGCATAGAGAGGAAAGACTTGGTGAAACAGAAGGGTTAATGATTTAGGAGGTGTAAAGCTGAAGATTTCATCCTTCCAAGGAAAAAATGATCCTGAAGTTTATTTGGAATGGGAAACTAAAATGGAGATGGTATTTGACTGTCATGATTTCTCAGAGCTTAAAAAGGTTAAGCTAGTTGTCATTGAATTCACTGATTATGCTATTGTTTGGTGGGATCAAGTGGTGATGAATTGGAGAAGGAATAGGGAGCCACATGTGTCCACTTGGGAGGAGATGAAGATGCTTATGAAAAGGCAATTTGTATCCAACCATTACTATAGAAGCTTATATCAGCGATTACAGAGTTTGTCTCAAGGCTCCAAAAGTGTGGATGAGTACTTCAAAGAAATGGAGGTGTCCATGATACAAGCTAATGTGGATGAAGATCGAGAAACTACCATGGCTAGGTTCTTGCATGGTTTAAGCCCAGAAATTGTTGATATTGTTGAATTGCAACATTATGTTGAGTTATCGGACATGGTACACCAAGCATTAAAAGTGGAGGAGCAACTCAAGAGAAAAGGATTGGCTAGAAGGGGGCAACCAATGACTACCAACAGCACATGGCGAACAGCTCCAAGAAGGGAGGAACAACTGCAAAATAAGCCAAAGTTTGAACCCTTCAAGAAGCCCAAACCGACAACATCCGCTACTCAAGGTAATAGCGAGTCCATTTCTTCCAAATCCCGTGATATCAAGTGCTTTAAATGTCAGGGGCGTGGTCACATAGCCAATGTGTGAACAAAAGGGTGATGGTGTTAAATACTTAAGGAGAACTTGAGTCAGAAGATGAGGATGAAGTAGCTGAAGAAGTGCCACCAAGGGAGGACAGTGATGATGAGCAACATGTTGTTGTTGGAAACTTATTGGTGGCTCGATGAGTCCTCAATCTGCAAGCAAAGGTGGAAGAAGATAATCAAAGGGAGAACTTGTTTCAAACTCGTTGTTTTGTGAACAACAAGGTTTGCAGCGTTATTATTGATGGAGGGAGTTGCACCAATATGGCAAGTACTGATTTGGTGGAGAAATTGTCACTATCAACTCGAAAACATTCGCGTCTTTATCGGCTTCAATGGTTGAACGATTGTGGTGAAGTCAAGGTAACAAAGCAAGTCTTGGTAGCAATTTCCATTGGCAAATATGAAGATGAGTTGTTGTGTGATGTGGTTCCCATGCATGCATGCCATCTCTTGTTGGGATGACCTTGGCAATTTGACAGGAAGGTAACACCTGATGGGCTCACGAATAGGTATTCCTTTACTCGAGAGGGACAACCTTTTACCCTTGTGCCCTTGACGCCAAGAAGAGTTATGGAGTATCAGTTGAAACTTTATGGAGGTTCAGTTGAAACTATAAAGAGCTAATAAAAAATAAAGAGAAAAAGAAATTGAGAGAAAAGAGTCAAAAAGAGCTGAAAAGAAAGAAACAAAAATTGAGAAAACTATGAATGGAGAGGGAAAAAAAGAGAGTAGCTTCATTGCAAAAAAAAGTGAGATCGAAAGAGCCTTGTTTTCAAATCAGTTGCCTTTTATACTTTTGTATAAAGAGGTACCCTTTAGCACTAAAGATCTTAACAATTCTTTGCCAAGTGTTGTTGTGTCTCTCTTACAGGAATTTGAGGAAAAGGAATTCGAGGATGTTTTTTGAGGTTCCACATGGTTTGCCTTCGAGTCGAGGAATTGAACATCAAATCGACTTCATACCCGGTCTTCCATCCCAAATCGACCTGCCTATAGAAGCAATCCGAAGGAAACAAAGGAACTTCAAAGGCAAGTTATTGAATTGTTGAATAAGGGGTATGTTCGAGAAAGCATGAGCCTTTGTGCAATTCTGGTGTTACTAGTTCCTAAGGATGGGACGTGGAGGATGTGTGTGGATTGTCGAGTCATCAACAACATAACGGTAAAGTATCGCCACCCAATTCCTAGGCTTGAGGATATGCTTGATGAGCTGCATGGTTCTTGTGTTCACAAAGATTGATCTTAGGAGTAGATATCATTAGATTAGGATGAAGGAAGGTGATGAATGGAAGATTAGTTTTAAAATCAAGCATGGCTTATATGAATGGTTAGTAATGTCTTTTGGTTTAACTAATGCTCCGAGCACTTTTATGCATTTAATGAACCATGTTATGCGTGCTTTCTTAGGAAGATTTGTAGTTGTGTATTTCGATGATATTTTGATTTATAGCAAAAGCTTGGAAGAGCATGTCACACATTTAAGGACAGTTTTAAGTGTGCTGAAGGAAGATAAGCTTTTTGCTAACGTCAATAACTGCTCCTTTTGTACAGAGAGAGTTGTGTTTCTTGGTTTTGTTGTTAGTGCTAAAGGCGTTGAGATGGATGAGGAAAAGGTGAAAGCAATCCAAGAGTGACCAACATCAACAACAATCAACCAAGTGAGGAGTTTCTATGGTTTTGCTAGCTTCTACAAGTGGTTTGTTTGTAATTTTAGCAACATTGCAGCTCCTCTTACTAAAGTCATCAAGAAAAATGAGTCATTCAAGTGGGGAGAAGAGCAAGAGATGACATTCAACACTTTAAAAGAAAAGCTAAGTTCCGCTCCTTTGCTAATCCTACCAGATTTTTCTAAAACTTTTGAAATCGAATGTGATGCTTCTGGTATTGGTATAGGTGCTGTGCTTATGCAAAAAATGAGACCCATTGCTTACTTCAGTGAGAAGTTGAGTGGAGCAACTTTCAACTATCCCATATATGACAAGGAGATGTATGCGTTGGTGAGGGCATTGGAGACGTGACAATATTACCTACGGCCGAAAGAATTCGTGATTCACACAAATCATCAATCTCTAAAGCATTTGAAGAGCCAACATAAGTTGAACCGATGCCATGCTAAATGGGTGGAATTTATTGAGACATTTCCTTATGTGATTAGATACAAGCAAGGCAAAGAGAACGTGGTTGTTGATGCATTGTCTCAGAGGTATGCTTTACTTTGCACTTTGGATGCGAAATTACTTGGATTCAAATATATCAAGGATTTATATGCTAACGATGCTGATTTTTTTGATGTATTCAAAGTATACAAGGTTGCATTTGGTAAGTTCTGTAGGCATGATGGGTTTTTATTTCGTGAAAATAGATTGTGTGTGCTTATGTGTTCATTGCGTGAATTGTTTACTAGGGAAGCCCATAGTGTTGGTTTGATGGGGCATTTTGGCGCTACTAAGACTTTAGGGGTTTTACAAGATCATTTTTTGGCCTTATATGAAACGAGATGTGGAGAAAATTTGTGAGAGGTGTATTACTTGCAAACAAGCTAAATCTAAGTTGAAACCCCATGGTTTGTATACTCCTTTGCCTAGACCTAGTGAACCTTGGATTGATATTTCAATGGATTTTATTTTGGGATTACCCCGGACTAAGAGGGGAAGAGACTCGATTTTTGTCGTGGTAGATAGGTTCTCCAAGATGGCTCATTTCATTCCATGTCATAAAATTGATGATGCCTCGCATGTAGCTGACTTGTTCTTTAGCGAGGTAGTTAGGTTGCATGACATGCCTAGAACAATTGTCTCTGATAGGGATGCAAAGTTTTTGAGTTATTATTGAAAGACTTTATGGGAAAAATTGGGAACTAAATTATTGTTTTCTACCACTTGTCATCCCCAAACCGATGGGAAAATTGAAGTTGTTAATCGAACTTTATCTTTCTTATTCTGTGTTGTCATTAAAAAGAATTTAAAAACATGAGAAGATTGTCTATCTCATGTTGAATTTGCTTACAATAGGAGCATATACTTTGCCACTTAGTTTTCGCCATTTGAAGTTGTTTATGGATTCAATCCTTTGTCACCATTAGATTTGATTCCTTTGGTTGTAAGTGAGCATGTAAACTTAGATGATAAGCAGAAGGCTGAATTCGTGAAGAAGATTCATGAACAAGCACGACTAAATATGGAGACCCAGCAATACATTCAGCAAGCTAACAAGGGGCACAAGAAAGTTGTGTTTAAACCATGAGAGTGGGTCCGGTTGCACCTTCAAAAGGAGTGATTTTCGAAGAAACGTCGTTCTAAATTTCTACCTCAAGGTGATGACCCATTTCAAGTGGTGGCACGCATCAATGATAATGCCTACAAACTTGAATTACCAAGTGAGTATTGTGTACATTCTACTTTCAATGTTGCTGATTTGTCCACGTTTGATGCAAGTGATGATTTGATGACAAATTCTCTTCAAGAAGGGGAGAATGATGTATGTCCAAGGGCTGATCGTTTGATTGGGACTGAAGCTACGAGAGATCATTGGTCACTTCCAGAGGATCCAATTACAAGACTTCGGACAAAATATTTCAAGGAAGCACTAAATGGGTTAATCAAGGAACATTAGGCCGACTATGAGCAAGAAGAGACCAAGATAAGCCCAAGTGATGATCAAGGCCTAATTCATGTAATCGAGCATAACCATCCATGACTCGGCCACGCATAATGGAAGAACGCTAAATAAGTACGGGGATTTGTTCATGCATGGAGACTTGAGTATTTTTGGTTTCCTAAATACTTTAATAGTTTGCATGCAACATTGGTACTTGTTGCATGTATTCATTTTGTGATGAGTACTTTAATTGTTTGCATGTGTCTTGCATGCAACATTGATACTTGTGCATACATTCATTTTGTTATAGGTACTTTAATTGTTTGCATGCATCTTACACGTGACATTGGTATTTATGCATGCATTCATTTTGTACTCTTACTTGTTACTCCCATTATATAAGGGAGGGAAATCTGAATATAAATGATAACTTATTTTTGGAGGAGATTGAGTGTGCTCTCTTAGTTCTTGAAAGAACTTCTGAACTTATCGAGTTTGTCTTGTGGCATTCAAACCTTCAAAATTTATCGTCCTTGTGGTGTGGCGTTTCTTTCCTTCATAGTCTTGGTTCGTTCCAGATCTTAAATACGGGTCAAGGCTTAAACTCTTGTCTTCTAGTTCTTGGGGTTCTATCCATTCTTGTCTCGAGTTTCATCACATTTGTTAGTAGGGTTCGTATCAGGTTGCGTACCCTATTTAGAGAAAAAATCTCTATAAATATCTCATAGTTGAGAAAAAAACCATGCATTAGAGAGTTTTGGCTTCTTTAGACTCCACACAAATTGGATCATAGAGTGTGTACTGTTTCATTTTCAATGACTATTAATGGAGAGATACATAGATATTTCTAAGGAACCAAAGGCCATAGGGTGACCCACTATCGCGGATCTTTTTTAGCATCCATCTTGAGAATTTCTCTATCATACTATAACAAAAATAATAATAATTAATCAGATCGGGTAACGTCGGACCTGGGGTGACTGACCTGGTCCCATGAAAGTTTTCCATCGACCACTAGGATAAATCGGGAAGCGCTAATAGAGACTCATTCAAATGACCAGCATTCTTAGGCTTGCTTCTCATTAGAGGAAAAATTTCCTACAATGCACCGTAGAAATGATTTTTATTTTAACAAGCATCCATGCAAGAAGGATTTCACCTATATTCGATATGCACAGGGACTAAAGACACATTTGACATATGTTAATGGCCTACTATTTTTTGGTTGTGAAGATGAGTCCACCATCACTCACATAGTTGGTTGCCTCCAAATATGTGGGGATTCAGCTGACCTGTGAGCCAACTTGCAAAAGTTTAGGATCTATATGATAGAGGATGAACACACTAAAGATAGATTACTAGAGATATTAAGCTTCCAACTGGGGATACTCTCTTTCAGATACTTGAGCATACCTTTGGTTGCAAAGCGATTGTGTACGATGGATTATAGTGCTTTGATTGTGGTGGCAAAAGATGATAATGTTTACCTCAGGTGCTCTCATAGTCTATTTTTAAATTATATGAAGAGAAGTAAATCACAGGAAACTATTAACCCTAACAGTAACTAATATATAAGAAAGGATAAAAAACTGACTAACTACTAGTTCATGCATGGAGACTTGAGTATTTTTGGTTTCCTAGATACTTTAATTGTTTGCATGCGGCATTGGTACTTGTTGCATGTATTTATTTTGTTATGGATACTTTAATTGTTTGTATGCATCTTGCATTCGACATGGTACTTGTGCATACATTCATTTTGTTATAGGTACTTTAATTGTTTGCATGCATCTTACAGGTGACATTGGTATTTGTGCTTGCATTCATTTTGTACTCTTACTTGTTTACTCCCGTTATACAAGGGAGGGAAATCTGAATATAAATGACAACTTATTTTTGGATGAGATTGAGTGTACTCTCTTAGTTCTTGAAAGAACTTCTGAACTTATCGAGTTTGTCTTGTGACGTTCAAACCTCCGAAATTTATTGCCCTTGTGGTGTGACGTTTCTTTCCTTCATAGTCTTGGTTCCTTCACAGTTGGCTAAATACGGGTCAAAGCTTAAACTCTTGTCTTCTAGTTCTTGGGGTTCTATCCATCTTTGTCTCAAGTTTCATCACATTTGTTGGTGGGGTTCATATCAGGTTGTGTACCTCATTTGGAGAAAAAATCCTTATAAATATCCCATAGTTGAGAAAAAACCCTGCATTAGAGATTTTTGGCTTCTTTAGACTCCACACAAATTGGATCATAGAGTGCGCACTATTTCATTTTCAATGACTATTAATGGAGAGATACATAGATATTTCTAAGGAACCAAAGGCCTGCGATAGGATGACCCACTATCGTGGATCTTTTTTAGCATCCATCTTGAGAAATTCTCTATCCTACTATAACAAGCATCCATGCAAGTAGGATTTCACCTACATTCGATATGAATAGGGACTAAAGACACATCTGACATATGTTAATGGCCTACTAGTTTTTGGTTGTGAAGATGAGTCCACCGTCACTCACATAGTTAGTTGCCTACAAATATGTGGGGGCTGACCTGTGAGCCAACTTGTAAAAGTTTAGGATCTATATGATAGAGGATGAACATACTAAAAATAGATTACTAGAGATATTAAGCTTCCAATTGGGGATATTCTCTTTTAGATACTTGGGCATACCTTTGGCTACAAAGCGATTGCGTACGATGGACTATAGGGTTTTGATTGTGGTGGCAAAAATTGATAATGCTCATCCCAAGTGTCCTCATAGTTCATCCCCAGATTATATGAAGGGAAGTAAATCACATATAAATATTTGTCCGAGTAATAATCAGTATATGAGAAGGACAAGAATCTGACTACTAATTAAAAATTAATTCTTAAATCTCATAATAATAATCCTCTATGTATTAGCCAACTGTCTATCTCAAAAAAAAAAACACTATAGTAATTGATTCAGTGGTTGGAGGTCTAACTTCCTAGACTAAAGTGCATTGTGTGCTTTTGGCTTTTCATTAGACAAGTTATACTTCATCAATAGATTCTTTATTTGAACATCAAAACATGCTCCTATCTCATAGGTTGTCATGTGTCTTCCAAGAAAGAAAGAAGGAGAATATAACTTGAGATATCCAGGTACGGAACGAAGCGTTGCCTACACGTGTCTTGTGGAACATCTAACATAATAAAGATACCCTGTGACTACCATGAGTCCGCCATACATATCTGAGCTGTACTTATCTTTGCACATGACGTGTAAAGGCTTTAGATTTTCTTTTTATTAATTAGGATAAAAGATGAAATATTCGTCCCAGCTCTTTGTGGATTTGTTCCAGGACCAACAAAAAAAAAAATAAATCACGAAAGCTAGTCTAACTAATCCGAACAGTAACTAGTATATAAAAAAAAACAGAAACCTGACTATTAACTAAAATTTAACCCTAAAACCTTATTATAATAATATTTCGTATATTAACCAACAGCTTAAACATCTACTCCAGGTTTGTGACATCATTTGAACTGATCAGGCAAAGCACACAGCTTTCTTATTTAACTCCTTGTACACGGAGGGTCAACATGGCACTTCGCAGATATATAATTATTTCAAACCAAGAGGAGCACAACATGCTTGAGCTTCTATAATTTATCGGGCAAACATCATGCCCAAACATCGCTTTGTTCTTTGGCTGTTGCCTCGTTGGCAGCTGCAAACCAAAGATCTACTATCTCTCGTGCAATGTAAGATGGGTTAACTATGTCAGATGACGAATCAGAAACATGAGCATACTTTATTCCATGTAGTAAAAAGAATATTATAACTTTTCTAGTAAAAGTTTAGAAGTTATGGTGTGATTACTAAGCCGAGAATGTTGGTTATATCCTCTACGGTGTATCTCATTTTACTGATTAGGAATCGATATGATTTTAAAGGTGGAATATCAAATCTTAATTAGATGCTCATTGAGATCCAAATGCATATATTTAAATCAATGACATCCTAATTACCTAATTAATAGTACATTTCTTTTAATACATTAAAACATCATCTAAATTTTTTAAATAAGTATGCAAAAATAAAAAATAAAAAAATCTGTCACTCTGATGATCCCACGACATTTCACGTCATTGCAAAAATCAATCCTTATTCAATTTTATAAATCTATCCGATCAATTCCCCAGACACAAGTATGCAAAAGAAGGATACAAAAGCGATGGATAATCATTTTTTTTTTATTTTGCGTACTTAAAATGAGAATTTTAAAATTTTTATAATGTTATATCTTTGATTTTATTATTCGGTTTTGCACTTGTCGTTTCGTTTGGCAGGAAGAAAAATAAATAAACAAACATTTAATTCTTTTTAATAAATAATTATTTTATTTATGAATATCATACTTATTAATATATAGATTATAAATTTTATATTATTAATGAGTTACACATATTAGAACATCCATATTAATGTTAATATGTGAATAATTCAAATAAAATTATAAATCAAGATGAATATTATAATATCTATATATTAATTGTATTTAATTCTTTAAACATGATTAATGAGTGAATTTTATAGAAAAAATTAAAAATAAATTTTGAATATAAAAAATAAAAATGAATAAGTAGATAGAGGATCATAAATAATAAAGATTAAGATTAAAATAAATATGAGTGTGTGTTAATAAAAAGAAGTGTTAATATAAAAAATGATTAATCAGGTAATATTAAATCTAGAATGATCGATTCGATTTTATGAAATTTTTTTATTGATGATAAATCAAAAAGCACTAGTAACGAATGACTCATAAAAATATTATATAATTTAATATTTTTGATAAGATGAAAAATTTTTATGAATCAAATTATTCATCAAATTGGATGTTATTTACTTTATTATTTAATACAATATATATGTGACATCTAATAACGTATATTAAAATTTCCAATACGGATGTCCTTGATAGATCTGTTATATAATACGTGGATCAGTACAAATAACGTGATGGTCGATGACAACTTGCAATGACACCTTCAGACTCTCTTCTCTCTTATTAGTCATTATTCATGTTAATAATTATCATGATTTATTTTTTTCATTAATTTTAAGATGAACTGATAGAGTTGAGAATGAATATTTCACCTTTCGTAGATCAATAAAAATGTGTGGCAGTTTGGGCTCGACGATCGCCTCCAGTGGCACCTTCCGGCGCAGGGTTGTGCCGCCTGCCTCCTCCATGCTCACCTTCTCTAACTTCACTCCCGCCGGCGGACGCCACTCAAATCCGTGAATCAGATTGGCCACCACTAACTGGATCATATTCAATCCCAGTCCGTACACTCGGCACATCCTCCGCCCTGCTCTGAACGGCACCAGCTCCATGTCTTGGCCCTTCACGTCGACCGCGCTGCCCAAGAACCGCTTCGGCCAGAACTCTTCTGGAGACACCCACACCGTCGGGTCCCTCCCCATGGCCCACAAGTTCACCAGCACGCGCGTCCCCTCGGGGATGTCGTACCCGCCGCAGTCCTCGCCCGCGACGGCGTGCTCCCGAGCGAGCCGCGACATGAGCAGCGGCGCCGCCGGGTGCAAGCGCATCGTCTCCTTGATGATGGCCACCAGGTACGGCAGCCGTGGGATGTCATCCTCCTCCACCCATC
>JBBUKS010000044.1:281534-291840 GCA_038050645.1 Hedychium gardnerianum
TAAACTCGTTCCTTTTTTGTTTGCTCTCTATGAATTCTTCAATAGCTACCTCGGCGGTGGCGCACTGAGATCGTGATCCAAGATAAGATTTGCATTTTATTTGTGAGTAAAGATTGCTTGTTTTTTGTTGCCTTCAAACTCTTGGATGAACAAGAGATCCTTCGTTGTCTATGTAATTGTTCTAAAAAGAAGAAGAGATCTTCCTTTGCTCTTGAAGTTGTAAATTTTAGAGATCGTTCTTCTTACTTCTATAAAAATCAGTTCCCCTTTTCTATTTTATTGTTAAAATAAAACTCAATCTATTATTTGTTATAGAACTTGTCGATTTTATTATCGAGCAAAGATCTCATTTCTTATATTATTTTTCTCAAGTTGAAAAAAATTTATAAAAATAGTTTTTTGTAGCTGAATAAAACTATCAAACTAGGGAAGTAAATAGAAAAGAAGAGCCCAGGTTTAAGTTAGTCTTTATAGTATGATGAAACTCAATTCTTTCAATATCCATTGATTGATTGTGAGCAATCAACATAAGATCAGTCTCGGATGCGTAGAAGTGTTTCAAGTAGTCGATCCACAATTCGGTCATTCGCCTCTACTAGTTTCACCCGAAAATCTGTGACTCTCTTAGATGCTAAAGCTCAAGAAATCAAAGATTTGTTTCATTACAAGTAGACAGTGGGAACTAAATTCCAAAAATGATGACCAAGAAAAGTGGTGGCAAGAGTTAAGGCCTTTCTTCCTTTTCTCTAGCTTTCTTTGGATTGGTTCAATTGGTCCGATCGAAATAGTAGTGTATCCATTGATATATTTAATTGCGAAACACAATAACTAGTCGATAGATTTAGTCGGGTCAATACTCGGAAACACTGTCCATAAAGAGGAAGGCAAGCTTTGGACAAAGACCCACATGTGAGACTTATCTTACCGTCTCGGAGATAAATTAATCTAATTGAATAGTAAAATTATGCCTAAAGTCCAGCCCAGTCAATCTCTATTTTCTAGATTCATCCCTGTCTCCAATGATGTTACACAAAATATGAGAACCCCAATGTTACATTCTCTCGTAATCTCTCTCAAGATCACATACTTTTAAGTTTTCACCTTTGGTCATGCTCTTCGTAGCCCTTGATTCCATCTCGTGTTTGTCCCTTACCCTAGATGCACAGTGCCATCCGTCATCACTCGCGTGCGAGTTTATCTCTTTTGGACTACCCAAGAGTACACCTCATGTTAGGTGCTCAATCCTTTAGACGCGCCAAGCTTCTCCATGTTCCTTCCATATTTGCTCACCTACTAAGTTCACCTTCCATTAAGCCATTGAACCATATTCACAACCAAACAACTCGACCATGTTGAACACCAAGCTCCAATGTGCATTATCTTAAGTCCCTACACACTTGATGCACTTATCGGTAACACAATCCAAACCCAACTTAAATCCTTTGTTAAATATATCAAAATAACTTGGTCAAACTCGATCATCTAAAGACACTTGCACCAATACAAACTCCATCCAATGCATGGATCAGAGTCCCTCGAGTGTTGCTACTCAAGTTGGCATAGGGGGAGGGCTCAAGGTAGATACAACATCAATAGGGATGATACTAAATTTCCCCCCAACATCATGTTGAAGAGGTGTTTGCAAGTGTCAAATTCAAAGATAAGAGACAAGAATGGGAGCATCTTCAAGTAATCTTCATCTAAAGATAGTGAAAGAAGGTCCCAATTCAAGAATTGCAAACAAAAAAGACTTGGAAATCTTATGGTAGAATTGGCCATCTAACTCGCCACAAAAATTTAAAGTCGCACAACACTATAGTTTATGCTCAATTGACGATGTATGTTGTTCGTGATGATCTCGTAAACTTTGTATTTACAAATGAGGAAAATAAGTATGGTGCTTGTGTGTTTGTTCATGTCAAAGTAAACAAGATAGGATAATAAACAAATTAAATACAAATGAATGAATACAATGCTAAGAAGAGATATCTTTTATGTGGTTCAACATGTAATTAATTCTATTCCATGGTCTATTGATTCATTAAGTGAATTATGCATGCAATTCCACTATTAAAAAACTCCTAAACATCATATAGATTGTATATCTTCTTACAAAGATGTAGAAGTTTAAGTAAAACTAGAAGATATTACCAAGCTTATAGTAGAAGTCTTTTGACAAAACTCGATTGTGTTTATCTTAGCCACACAAAGTAGGAACTCGATTTGTTTTGGTTTGAAGTAATTCAGATTTTTCTAGATCCATTAGTCAATTTCAGACATAATTGACTAATGGACCTACACCATTCAAAAATTCAAAAGTTTAATATTTTTTGAATCAAAAGAGTTCTAAGGACTCATTGGTAGTATTGATTAGTAAGTATCATTGTTCTAGGCCTTATAATGAGATTGTGATAAATTTTATCAAGTATTTGCAAGTTTAAAGTTCATCGCTCTCAATTTACGCTATCGAGTTCAGATCCGAGGGCAAAAATATATTAAGGAGGTTTTAAGAGTACAATAATTTTGATTTGAAGTGATTCAAAGTTCTCTAAGTCCATCTAGGATTGTAAATAAGTCAAGCAAACCAAGCTTTGGGGTGTTCAAGCTTATTTGATAAGGTAATCGAGCCGAGCCGAGCTAAGCCTAAAATGAACCAAGCCTTTGAAATTATTATTTAAGCTTGACTTGATTTATTTTTTATGAGCTTGAGATTATTTGAAGTTTGATTTGAGATTGATTCGTTTAGATGTTATCAAGCTCTCAATTCAAGCTTGACTTAAACTTGATTCGTTTAGATGTTATCGAGTTCTCAATTCAAGCTTGTGATTGTTTGATTGATTATTAAGTTTGATAATTCAAACTTAATTATTTATTTTATTTGTTTATTTAGCATGTTAATAAGAATTTTATTAATGAATATGGTTCATAAACGTTGTTCACGAACATTGTTCACGAATATTAACGAGCTGAACACATATGTATTCAAGTTTGTTTGTTTAGTTTAACGAATTGTTCAATCTTGTTTGTTTAATTAATCTTGTGTATATTGAACGAACATAAACAAACTCTTACCAAGCCTAACACCAAACTTGTTCATGAACATTTGATTCATTTACAGTCCTAGATCCATCAGCAAGTTTCGGACGAAACTGACTGATGGACCTATAGAGAAAGAGGAGGGGTATTTCGGGAATATAGTACATGATTTGGATATTATGAAAGTTGGGTATATGATTTGGATAATATCAAAACTTACTTACGTGGTTTAGTAAAATATCGAATCTCCTTTGGATAAACCTCATATAGTTTGTATATCTTCTGACAAGATGTAGAAGTTTAAGTAAAACTAGAAGATATTACCAAGCTTATAGTAGAAGTCTTTTGACAAAACTCAATTGTGTTTATCTTAGCCACACAAAGAAGGAAAATAAGTATGATTTCATGCTCTATTGTTGGGACAAAATGTGCTCATTTCTTATATAGAGAAGCCTCTAATTGCTAGCTAACAAATACCTTTTGAATTGGTTTAGTTGACTAGATTTTGAAAATTATTTGTTGCTTGCTTGTTATCAACACAAAATTCTAGTCGACTCAAATTCTATTTACTCTATTGGGCTTTTTATTAAGTCAACTCAAGTCCAATAGAGAACATTATGTTTGTGAGTGAAGACTTTACAATCAACTGAACATTCCGGTTAACTAATATCCATATCTTTTTGAAGATTTTAACTTTGCTTCACTTACACCTTGTAAGCCCAAGTAAAGCTTCGTGATTGAGCTTAAATACCAACTACAACTAAGAACTCATATTCCTAAGTCAAATGCTCTCTATAAGTCGAGTTTACCCATTGATGTGGCGAGAACAACAAGAGCCACGTGGAAGGCCCAGGACTTGGTCAACGCACTCGGGGCGAGTCAGCCGACTCATGGTCAAACTTAGGTCAAGTCAGCCGAGTCACGTCTAACCTCGACTCGAGTCAGCCTGAGTCATGTCCGAGTCAAATCCACCAGTTAGACTCAGGATCAGGCTCAGATCTAATTAAACCGTTCTCGCGCTCAGATGCGACATGATGGTTATAATGACGCCAATTATAGAAGGGTGCACCCTTTTGTGAAGAAGGAAGATGTATATCCTTTAGGAATCCTAGCCACACTTTGCTCCCTATATAAGGTAATGATGAGAACATCGAGAGGTACATGAGATAATACTGTTTCACTTTATTGCTATTTTCTCTTGCAAATTCTCCTTCAGAATTTAACTTGGACATCAGAGGGGTCTCATCAAGGTCTGCCTTGGCCTCCTCCTAACCCTTTCTAATCCTTTCAGTTTCTTTTACCAAGTCATCGTCGTCATATACCATCACTGGAGTGCTTGCACTGTCGACCCAAGAGAAGTCGACCTTACAACTGCCGACATGAGAAGAGCTGACTCAACATCTGCCGACTCGAGAGGAGCCAACCTGACACGCATCCAATATATATAGGGTATTTATTTATTTATTACTGATATATAGAGACAAAATTTGTTTTATTTTTATCGCTAATAGCGACGGATTTTAAATATTCCGTCACTAATAGCGACAAAGTTTAATATTCTGTCACTATATTTCTTTAAATTAAAACTAGTGGCTTAAATAAGAGACGATTTTAGTGACGAAATAATACACTCCGTCGCTATTAGTAACGGAATATTAAAATCCATCGCTAATAGGGACGAACTATTAAAATTCATCGCTAAATTTGGAAAGAAAATAGGGTTCGCGGCCCAATCTTTTCTTACGCGACCATGAACCTTATCCTCTCCGGCGATCGGCGATCTTCCTCCTTTGGTGACGATCTTCCTCTCCGGTGTACGTTCCTCCTTCAGCGATCGGCAATCTCCCCTCCCCTTTCCCTCCAACGTCGTGCAAGTATTTCGTATATTTTCTTCTCCACCATATTTTGTTCATTTTGCGCGACTACCGGCGCCAAGCACCACCACAGCCAGTGGTGGTCGGTTGGTGGCGACAAATGTTGTGCCCGACAGTGCTCGGCCGACCTCGGAGATCGATCTGCCAACCCCGACAGTGCTCATAAGCTATCAATCCTTCCACACCATGCTAATCTATGGTTGCTTGATTTCTGTTGACCTAAAGTACTCATAAGCTCTGTCAATCCTTTTACCTACTTGGGTGAACCAAATTGCAAGTCTACTAGATGCTGGTGTGGTTGATCCTTCTTTACTCGGTATTTCATCTTTGATTTATAAGAGTTTCTTAATCAATGACGAGTTAGTATATTTCACCTACCAAGTCAAATGCTCTTTGATAGTGTAGCAAATTATTTCATATCATAACCTGTTTCATTTTTTTTCCCAAAAGAAAGCAATAGGATTAACAATATAGAATTTCCATTGTTTTCATCACACTTGATGTTTGGATTAGTCCTTTACGCTAAATCTTTTGGCCCTTTAATCAATTGGATTTTTATGTAAAAATATTGAACTCTCTTATTTCATATATAATTTGTTTTTTTAGGTTTTTGTGATTAATTGTTCTTCTTAAGTATTTTTATCTACACAATTTTAACACTCGATGATTATTTAGTGAATGATGTGAATCTAAATTAGAAGGTTATTTTTATCCACATAATTTATATATAAGCATGATTAGTTTGACATGATTAATTATGTTGAAAATTTTATTCTCATTAGGATACAATGTATATGAACAAGACTTGGATGTACAATAAATTAAACAATGGATTTATCAATCAAAATTTTTTTATTAGGCTGAAGAGTTTGTGAACTTGGCTAAGTCTAATCCAGAATGCTTGAATGGTCCCGAGTTAAAGTGTCCATGTAATCAACATAGATGTAGAAATATCGCTTTCTATGATGAGGATACAGTGAAAATACATATATGTAGGTGTGAGTTTGTTCTAAATTATTACAACTAGTATTGTCATGGAGAATCGTATGTATTTGACCCAATTGGACCTTCCGTTGCTTCGTTATCATGCCCGATTACTCGGGAGGAATCATCAAGGCCTGTGAATACAATGCAATCAATGGTTTACGACACAATGAATGCATATGATCAATCAAATATAGTGGAAATACCTACGCCTGAAGTTCAGAAAATGTATATGACATGTTAAAGGCTAGTGAAAGAGAATTGTGGGAAGACATTCCTTCTGGTCATTCTCAACTATCAGCTACTGCAAGAATATTGAACATAAAGGCATACCATCATTTCTCTCAATGATGTTACGATGACATATGTCAATTGATATCAAAGTTGCTCCCCGCTGATAACTGCATGACTAATAGCTTCTATGATACAAATAATTTGATTAGAGATTTGAGTTTGCCAGTAGAGAAGATTTATTGTTGTCTCAATAACTGCATGATCTTTTGGAATGAAGATAGTGAATTGATGGAATACAGAATGTGTACTCACCCTTGTTATAAGCAGAGTAGTCGCATGCCTAGGAAGAAGAAGAAAAATATTTCCTTGAAAGTCATGTATTACTTTTCATTAACTGCTAAGCTCCAACGCTTGTATGCATCTATCGCAACAACAAGCCACATGAGGTGGCATCATGACCATGTACACGAAGGAGATATAATGTGTCATTCTTGTGACTCTCCTGCATAGAAACATCTTGATACAATATTTTTCTCATTTGCAATGAAACCACGTAATGTGAGACTTTAACTTTTCGCAGATGAATTTCAGTCATTTGGAAGCTATGGACAGTAATATTCATCTTGGCCAGTTATATTAACATCATATAACTTACCTCTATGGATGTGCATAAAAGAAAATTTCATATTTCTTACTGTGCTTATTCCAGGTTCTCAAAATCCAAAAGGGCAAATAGATGTGTTTTTACAACCTTTGATTGCAGAGCTAAATGATTTTTGGAATGTAATGTCAGAGACTTATGACATTGCAAGTAAATCAAATTTTACAATGCATGCTGCTTTGTTACGGGTGATAAGTGATTTTTTAGCATACTTAATATTGTCAAGATGGAGCACGACTGACAAGTTAGCATGTCCACATTGCATGAGGGAGTCTAATGCAGTTTCATTGCCTTACAGTGGAAAGATATCCTAATTTGATAATTATCGTAAGTTTTTACTAGTTGATCACCCATTCAGGCAAAACAAGAAAAATTTCAAAAGGAATGAAATTGTCAAGAAACTTCCCACAGTATGGAAGTCAGGTGAAGGAGTTCTTGATGAAATTGATAGTTATGGATTTCTATTAGTATATCAGGATGATTTTGAAGACATAAATAAGTATATTGTTAGAGCTAATAAGTGTGGTTAGAGGAAAAGAAGTATATTTTGGAAGCTGTCATATTGGAAGTATTTACTCATTCGGCATAATTTAGATGTGATGATTGTTGAGAAAAATTTCTTCAATAACATTTTCAATACTGTGATGAATGTTCATGGGAAAACTAAAGATACAACAAAATCACATGAGGAATTAAAAGAATTAGTAAGCATATCTGAGTTGCATCAGAATGAAACAACTAGTAAATTTCCGAAGACTTGTTATACATTGGACAAAGAAGCTAAGCAAGCATTATGTACTTGGTTGAAAGCAATCAAATTTTCCGATGGATATGCCTTGAATATGTCTCGCTGTGTAAATATGAACAGAGTAAAAATATTTGGAATGAAGAGTCACGATTGTCACGTGTTTATGCAAAGACTAATTCCAATAGCTTTTCATGATCTACTTTCCTAACAATGTTTGACAAGCACTTACAGAATTGAGTCTGTTTTTCAAAGATTTGACTTCAAGAGTTGTTATGACATCCGATATGCTTCGACTTCAGACAGACATTCCAATGATACTCTATAAGCTTGAGCGCATATTCCCACCTAGTTTTTTTGTTCAATGGAACATCTCCCTGTTCATTTACCTTATGAGGCACAACTAGGTGGTCCTGTACAATATAGATGGATGTATCCATTCTAGCAATTTTTAAGGAAATTAAAAAATAATATTCGTAACAAAGCAAGAGTTGAGGGATTAATATGTAATACATATTTGGTTGAAGAAGCATCTTCCTTCTACTCTTATTATTTTGCCGATAATGTGAAAATCAGAAATCATAAGTGTCCTCGAAATTCTGATGATACTCAACTAGTTGATCCAGAAATGCTTTATATTTTCAAATTTTCTGGTAAGGCAATGGATGCAACTGTTTATAGACGGTTAAATGATCAAGAATATCATGCTGTCAAGACATTTATACTTATAAACTGTGAAAAGGTCAAATCATACATAAGGTAATAGTTCAAGTATATATACATATATAGTTTTCCATATATTTGATATTTTATCTAATATGTCTTTAAATTACCTACTTTCACAGCTTGTACGAACAACAACTACACCTACAAAATCTATCAATAAGTGCAAATGAAATAGATCACAAGTTAGACGATGAATTTACATTTTGATTTCAAATTTATGTAAGTTTGCGATTAAATTAATTATTATAATGCAATTGTATTATATTTCCATGCAACTTTATCCCAGATAGCCACTAGATCGTAGCCTACCGAAGAAGTTTAAAGAATGACTGTCTCCATATGATACTACATGGAGGAGTGCATACTAGAATATGAAGAACTTTTATTACAGTGAATTTTTAGTAAGTGTTTTGAATATAAATGTTATTTTTGTAGTATAATTAACATGATACTAATTCTCAAAATATATTGTTGCAGAAGCGATATGTTTGGGAGGAGATTTGGAACAACTACTGCTTGAAATTGTACAGGGACATGTTGTATAAGTGGAGGAGGAGGGGCACTAGGCCATCCGAGGTCCCTATTATAGTTTGGGAGGCTTGCAAAGCCATTGGTAGTCCAATTCAGCGATTGCTCAAAGCAATCGCAATTCAAAGTCTGTTGGGCCGACCACTGGATCCACAAAGCATACTGTTGAATCTTGTTCTATCGTTGAGCATGCCTCTTACTTGGTAAGTTTAAAATTAAGTTATATAAAAATTTCTTACTTTTGTTTTTTTTATTAGTTTTAATGTATTTACATTATTTGTACGCAGGTTGTTGCATTACAAAGACCTCCTACTTGTTAGGAGGTATTTAATAAGACCCATCAGAAGAAGGATGAGTCATTTGTCAATCGAAGTTCCACAACAATTAACGCAAGGATATTAACTTTCGTATTTTTATTTATAGACTTTATGTGGAGGTTAATAAAATAATTATTTTGATACAGAAAGCAATGACAACTTGAATTGCATTGGCGTCTCAACCTAGTGCAGAGGAAGAGGGACCACATTCTTTTTCTACCGACCAGGTTAATGACATTTATTATTATGTCGTCGGTGGAAAGAAGAAGAGATCCCTCTACGGCCTTGGCTCTCAAGTTAAAATTGTCTTTGACAAGATGAGGGCTCCAGGGATCAGGGGTCATCCTAGTTCTTCCTCCTCCTCGTCTACTGAGATACAAGCTTTGTGGGCGAAAAATTAAGAATTGCAGACTCGACTGTCGTCATTGGAGCAGACGATGGTTGAGAGGGACGCAGAGACACGGGAGATGCGCAAGCGACAGGTTCAAATTGAGGAGATAGTTTGCTATATGCAAGCATATGCAGTAGCAGCTTTCACCCCCAATTCACAGATATCGTGCCCGCATCGTCTAGAGTCCCAAGATCCCGATGATTCTCCTGCTGAGTAGATCATTTTGAGGTATGTAAGACTAATCTTAGCTTTTAATTTTTCTCAATCAAAAATATTCCTATTACTTTTTTAAAATTATATGCATCTCTAATTGTATTATAATTTTCCATGATCATTTTTAAATGTTTCATATTTTTATCACCATATCCAGATATCCAAAATCTAAAGTGAGGTATATTTTTTTAAATAATGTCAATATCTATTGTTTATGATAAGTAGTTGTCTTTTGTATTTTAAACTCAATATCTATTGTTGTATTCACGGCTGATCATATCTTTTTTCTTACAGGATTTAAGAATATCATGTCTTAGATTTTTATCAGGATGTCTTGTATGGATGTTATCTTTGTTATATGGATATTTTGTATAGATGATTATGGATAGTTTGTATGGATTTTTTATAGATGTTTTATATGCATTTTTTGTATGAATGCCTCTGACTTGGATGTTTGTGATGTGTAGTATGAATGTTTTTATATGGATGTTGTATGGATGTTTGTGTTAATGTTTGTTAAAGCTCAATTTGTGTTGTGAGCTTGTTGTTAGTATTGTGAGTTTGTTGTTAAAATCATCGTTTGTGATGATTATATTT
>JBBUKS010000044.1:296733-308481 GCA_038050645.1 Hedychium gardnerianum
TCTTAATGTGATTTCTCTATGAAATATATGTAATCTATGGATGGGAAGAAAAGAGAATTTATGTTAAATCCTACATAATTCTTGAAGTCATTCTTTAAATTTTTGTAGGTGCATATATTCTATGATGGACGATTTAAAAATTTATTTTTGAAAAAAGCAGTACTCGAAAGATAAAATTAAGACATAATTTATAATTTCGCCCAGGGCATTTAAACAACAAGGATCGGCTCTGCTCCTTCATGAGGAAAATCGAATAGTAGCCATTAGAATTTGAGAAAATGATATTTTAATTTATATTAGGGTTGGAAATAAATAATATGTTTTTTAGTTGAATGACATACTATTTTGGTTGATAATGATTGTTTGTAAGGATTATATACTGTTTTTTTTATGATGCAATGTTTTCATCTATTTATTATGTTGAGTTATGGAATGATTTCTTTTAGAAGGAAATATAAATGGTTTTTTTTTAAAATAAAAAATCTATTTGTGATGTTGAGTGGATTGGATGAAAAATAAAAAGTATTAATTATAAAAAATTTGGAATAGAAAATAATCAATGTGTTGAATTGAAAGCTAATGCAGTGATCGGTTGGTTAGGACTCATGATTTGTAGGAGCGGATGTTAAATCATTCCAAAATTACAACATTTAAGTGTGGTCACAAAAATCGCTACGGAATATGACTTTCAAGAGCAGTTACGAAACCGCTCCACATGAACACATAGAAGCGGTGAAGAGAAATGCTCTTGCAGCCCACATTTAGGAGCGATTATTATACGCTCTTGACATGTGAAAACAAAAGCGGTTTCACCTTCTGTAGCGGCTAAAAAACCGTGGCAATATCCATGTTTCACAATAGGTTGGCCAATCGATTCAACGTCCTCACTCGCAAAATTAATTAACGACCGTACCTGATATACAGAATTCATATTGGTTTCAAAAAATACTCCAATTGAGCATATGTTATAGCAGTTTCTAACCGGTGCAAAAACCAACATTTTAAAACGGTTAGGACAACGTTTACCATCGCTTTTACCTTTTGCTTTAACTGTCCTTAGCAACGGTGTCAAAAGCGCGCTTGTCCAACCGTTGCAATATTTGTAGGAGCGGTGGAAAATCGCTCCGATAGCTTTTTTTTTTTTTTAGTGTGACCCTCCAAAGGATAGAGAAAAAAATTATTATATTTTCCTAAAATATTTTTTAAAATTATCAAAACAATCATATTTTTTCATTAAAATACTCTTATTTTAGTATTACGACGTACGGTCGACAACCGTATCTAAATATTCTTATATCAATTATAATTATATATTTTATAATATGTTAGAATAAATTAATTTAATATTTTAATCCAATTTAATTTAAAATATAAATGGAACAATATTATATCAAAATATTTTTTTATTAAATTAGTTAAATTTATTGAAACTTAATCAAAATATATATTCATTACCAATGATAAATTTAAATAATTTTAATTAAATTAGTAAAAATATATTTTAATATAATAATATTTTATATATAATAATTTTAAATCAGTTGAATGATATGGAGGATATTCGAGGAATATCACGTAGTATTTGAGGGTCGAGTGTCAACAGGCGTGACCTACAGCCCCCGGCTCCTACAGCCCTCGGCTTCTACAACCTCCGGCTCAAAATAGTCTCGGCTCCTACAGCCCTCGGCTCCAAATAAGCCCGGGCTCCTACGACCCTCGGCTTCTACGACCCTCGGCTCCTACAGCCCCCGACTCAAAATAGCCTCGGCTCCTACAACCCTCGACTCCAAATAAGCCCCGGCTCCTACAGCCCCCAGCTCCAGCATCCCTCGGCTCCTACAACCCCCAACTCCTATACCCCCTGGCTCAAAATAGCCTCGGCTCCTATAGCCCTTGGCTCAAAATAGCCCCGGCTCCTATAGCCCTCGGCTCCAGCAGTCCTCGGCTCCTACAGCCCTCGGCTCCTACAGCACCTGGCTCCTACAGCCCTCGTCTCTAGCAGCCCCTGGCTCCTACAGCCTCTGGCTCCAGCAACCCCCGGCTCCAACCGCCCCCGGTTCCTACAACCCCTGTCTTTTGGGCACCTCCCAGGTCCTTCGGTCATAAAAGGATGTCAAACACATAAAAGGTCATCGTCATAAAGACTCTCACATTTTCCGGCAACGGACTAATGACGCCTTCAACAGAACATTCCAAACGTAAGCGTTATCCTTTGGTTAACCTGAGAAGCATCATTAATGGCAAATTAAAGGGTTAATTAATTGTGAGTAACACTATGGGGAATATGGGAAAGGAACACGAAAAATCTTCATTATCTCGACAATATAAAAGACATCTCTACAATCACAAGTATGCGCAGACAAACGCTCACATCTACAAGTTCTAGTTTTCCCTCATATATTTTCCACCTCAACTGACTTGAGCGTTGGAGGGTTAACGCCAGGAACCCTCTTGTCTATTTCTCTAACCCTCTTTTTGCAGATCTTCCTTATCTTAAGGAGAGCCGCTGAACCCCTTCTTCCCTGCTCTCTTTTTTAGAAGCTTTTCTATCGCCTGAAGACACTCAATCCACCCAATCTCTACTCCAAGGAACCGGTGAGTCACGCGTCGACATTTTTGGGCAGGATCAAATTGGCATCGTCTGTGGAAAATCTGAGTTAAGACCCGAACTAGGACATCAAGATGAGTGACACCGGCAACAATCCAAACACGATCACTATGTCAACGGAAGACTTCAACAATTGGTAGCCACTACTATTCAAGCAATATTACAAGGGCAAACCCTCCCACCAGGGTTACCCAGAGAAGGGGCCCCTTCCGGAATGGGAAAGGCGCCAATAAATCCAGGAATTCGGGCAACATATACTGGGAAAACTTTTCCAGGTATAATCCTTCCTCATGCGAGTGTCCCTGAAGGTCCGACATCATCCTCGGAAACCTCCGGGGGAACACTCCGCCCCGGATTCCCAAAGAAGGATAAGTTTGCTACCTCTGAGGGAATCAAGGCCCCTTCAGGGTCACCGTTCTCTGAAAAAATCCCGGCAGACGTATTACCCTGACATTTTCGGGCTCTGACAATTGGAGAATATCATGGAACCGCTGACCCAGAGGACCACAGGAAAATTTGAAAACGCCTCCATGCTGCATCAATACTCGGATGGTATTAAATGTCGGGTCTTCTTGACAACCCTCTCCGGCCCTACGCAGAGATGGTTTAGCCGGCTCCTATCGTCGTCCATCCATACTTTCAGCGAATTTAAGACCATGTTCCTCCAGCACTTTGCCGCTAGTCGGAGGTATCAGAAAATACCACATGATTTGTACGCCCTCCGACAAAAATCAAAAGAGTCATTGAAGGAATATTTGCAGCGGTTCAGTCAGGTGGCCATGGACGCCCCTTCCATCACTCCAGAGATGCAAGTCAATGCCTTCATGCAAGGTTTGATAGACGGAGAATTTTTTCGATATCTGGTAAGAAAGCCTCCGGCGACTGTCGATGGGTTACAGGCTCGGACACTCAGATACATTCGAGTGGAGGAAGCCCAGTTTGCCAAAAAGAAAGAGGCCCCAATGCAGACTCCTACTTCCAATCCCTCGGAGCAAAGAGGACCTCCCCTCCCCTTACGGAGATATCCCAAGTCCAGGGAGGATCAGGTTGTTCAAACGATCGAAGTCGCACCTGATCTAATCCCCAAGGCAGGAATACAACCACAAGGTCAATATTGTGTCTTCCATAAAACTAATACCTACTCTACTCGGGATTGTCAGCAGTATACCCGAGACTTATGGAGGGCAACAGACCAAAGGAAAAATGCCCAGGAACGACGCAGTTTGTCATATTCGCAACCTCGTCCTACAAAATCAGGGGCCCCGAATCGGCACCCGACCAGAATGCCTTCCATACCCCCAAAATAAATCTCCTTCTATGCCCTAGTTGCAAGCAGAGGGTCCCAGGAGAAGAATAAAGATAAAGGAAAAGAAAAGATGGGCGTTCAGGGAACAATTCATATGATTATCGGAGGACCAACAGACGAAGACTCCATCGGGACTCGAAAGGCGCATGAGAGGCGACTAGAAAGCTATGGGGTAAGCATCGGGAAAAGAGATCAGTCCAGGCCCACCCTCAGCTTTGGGCCCAGCGATCTTAAAGGAGTGGAGACTCCATATGACGATGTGTTGGTGATCGAAGCCTGGATCGCCAATTACACCGTTAAAAGAATATTTGTTGACATGGGTAGCTCTGTCAACATAATTTTTAAGAACGCTTTCCAATAGTTGCAATTGGAGAAAGAAGAGTTATTGCCAGTGAACACCTCCTTATACGAGTTCACAGGATATGAGGTATAACCGATGGACCAAATACATCTCTCCTTATCCTTAGGAGAAGAGCCTACAAGAAAGATCAAGAGGGTGCCTTTCCTCATCGTGAACATTGCCTCAGCATATAACGTCATACTCGGGCTGCCGATGTTGAACATTTTCCAGGCGATTGTATCCACCTACCATAAGAAGATTAAATTCACGGTGGGTAACCAGGTAGGTGAGGTTAGGGGGGATCAGTTGGCAGCATGAAAATGCTATGTCAACGTGGTCAAAACGAAATCTCACAAAACTCCCCGGCTGTAAAGCGCTGCGGTACAGATCATTCAAGAGGCACCCATAGCCTGTCCCGCCGAGAAGAAGGAGGAAATATAAAACCATCCTACCAGACAGGATGGGACCACACAGATGGCAACTGAGATATGCCCGGAGCTAAAAAAAGGTATTGATTGCGTGTCTATCTCGTAATCATGATATTTTTGCTTGGTCGCCTGACGAAGTCACCGGGATCGCCCCAGACGTGATGGCTCATCATCTCAACATTCTCCCTGACTCCCGACCAGTCAAGCAGAAGAAGCGGAATTTCTCACCTAAACAAGACCTGGTGATACAAGCTGAAGTTAAAAAACTCAAGAAGGCAGGTCACATACGAGAGGTACAATTCCCCACATGGCTCGCCAATGTGGTATTGGTACCTAAACCAGGTGGCAAATGGAGGATCTACATCGACTTCCGGGATATCAAAAAAGCTTGCTAGAAGGATTGTTATCCGTTACCTTGCATCGACAAATTGGTGGACTCCACTGCCGGGTATGAATTCATCTGCATGCTTGATGCTTACCAAGGATACCACCAGATACCTCTGGCTCGGGAAGACCAGGAGAAGGTGAGTTTTATCACCTCTGCAGGGACTTTTTGTTATACTATTATGCCCTTTGGGTTGAAGAATGCAGGGGCAACTTATCAAAGAATGATGGACCGGATCTTAGAGCATCAAATCGGAAGGAATATTGAAGTATACGTGGATGACATCTTCATCAAGACTGCTCGGAGTGAGGATTTTGTGAAGGACATTGAAAAAACTTTCGGCACCTTACGGAGATATGAGTTGAAACTTAATCCTAAAAAGTGCCTCTTTGGGGTTAGAAGCGGGAAGTTCCTCGGTTACATCGTCACTGAAAGAGTAATCGAGGTCAATCCTGAAAAAATCCAAGCCCTCCAAAATATGATGCCTCCTCACAACCTTAAAGAAGCACAAAGACTAGTGGGTCACATTACAACCCTCTCCCGATTCATCTCACAGTCAGCAGATCGAAGTTTGTCATCCTTTAAACTACTGAGAAAGACCTCCAAATTCAAGTGGAATGAGAAATGTGACAAAACTTTTGAGGAGCTGGAGGAATACCTCTCTCGACTTCCGGTCTTATCCAAACCCGTGGAAAGTGAGAGGCTGTGGGTATATTTGTCGGCTTCAGGAGGAGCTGTAGCCGTGGTATTACTGCGGGAAGAAGACAAGGTGCAACACCCCATATACTTCTTTAGTCACTTGTTAAAAGATGTGGAAAGTAGGTATATCGGCTTGGAAAAACTAGCTTTTTGCTTAATTCTAGTAGCTCGGAGATTACGGTCTTATTTTTTAGCCCATCCAATTGCTGTTCTCACTAATAGCGGGTTAGGTCATGTGCTAACAAATCCAGAAGCATCTGGTCGATTAATTAAATGAATCACTGAATTAAGTGAGTATGATATATAGTACCAACCTCGGATCGCCATCAAAGCTCAAGCGCTGGTTGATTTTCTCGTCGAGATTCCCAATCAAGAAGAAGAAGGAGCTTGAAAGATCTTTGTAGACGGGTCATCCACCCAGTAAGGAAGTGGTATAGGGATTTTGTTGATTTCTCCGAAGGAAGATGTGTTTCAACTCTCTGTACGGCTCAATTTCGAGCCTCTAACAATGAGGCAGAGTATATGGCTTTGCTAGTTGGTCTTCGAGCAGCAAAACAAGTCGGGGCCTCCTGAGTCATCATCCATTCAGATTCCCAACTAGTAGCTTAATAGTTGGATGAGAGATTCGAGATTAGTAATGATAGATTGCGAAGGTATACTGAAATCTTCGAAAAACTCAAGATAAATTTCCAGGAGGTCATTATTAGAAAAATCCCCCGAGACAAAAATAAAAAAGCTGATGAGTTGACAAAAATAACCATTGCATTAACTACCTGGCACCCAGATCATTTGATGATACACAATTTGTTAATCGCTCAAATTGATTAGACCTCCACCCCCGACGAACCTAATGACTGGAGAATTCCAATCATTGAATATCTTGATAGAGGGATTTTGCCGTCTAATCTTGAGGCTGCCCGATTACTCGAAAGAAGGACTTCTCGATTTACTTTAGTCGGGGATGCCTAGTATATGCGATCATTTTCACGTCCACTCCTTAAGTGCTTGGACACAGATGATGCCCATTATGTGTTGCAGGAAATTCATGAGGGCATCTGCGGGAATGAAGGACGTTAGCTCGTAAAGCGTTATTGGCCGGCCAACATTACAAGTTGATGCCGCTAAGTTCGTAATCGCTTGTATTTCATGTTAGAAGCATCAGAATCTATCTCACCGCCCGACTGAATTTCTGAAGACTTCTACCATCTTTTATCTATTTGACCAATGGGGAATGGATATCGTGGGTCCTTTTCCCATAGGGCTTCAACAGAAGAAATTCCTCTTGGTGGCCGTGGATTATTTTTCCAAGTAGGTGGAGGCGGTCCCGCTGGCGCGGATTATAGAAGAAGCAGTCATGAAATTTTTATGGCAGGACATTGTCTGTCAATTTGGAATACCCCGCAAACTGGTCTCAGACAATGGCAGACAATTTCAAGGTCGCCAGTTAAAAGAATGGTGCCAAGAGATGAGTATTCAACAAACGTTCACCTCAGTTTCTTATCTACAAAGCAATGGACAGGAAGAAGTGATAAAATGAGAAATAGTAAGGGGATTAAAGATTAAGCTGGATCATGTTCAAGGCAGCTGGGTGAGTGAGCTCCCTATCATTTTATGGGCATACCGGACCACCCAAGAGAAAGTACGGGGATGCCTCCTTTTCATTTGGTCTATGGTGGGGAAGTAGTCATCCTAGTGGAGGTACGAGAAGAGTCAGTCCGAAGGCAAGTCCAAGGAGCAGAGAATGATGAACTTCGACTAGTTGACCTTGACTTGATTACCGAAGGAGATATCTTTTTTCATAATGAAAGTCATAGTCATCTTAGCTCAGCTACGGTATCAACCTCTCCCTTTTGACAAGGGTAGAGCATATATCGTATCGTTGTGCCCTCTTCAAGGCTCAACCTCCCCCGGGTGTAGCATTACTGGGGTCGAGCATTCTCAACTACGATACCTCGTATCATGTCAACTTCTCCCCCAACTTGGACATAGTCGGGGTCGAGCTCAATTGCGGTATCAACCTCTCCCTTTTGCCAAGGGTAGAGCATATATCGTATCATTGCGCCCTCTTCAGGGATCAACCTCCCCCGGGTGTGGCATTACTGGAGTCGAGCATTCTCAGCTACGATATCCCGTATCGTGTCAACTTCTCTCCCGACTTGGACATAGTCGGGGTTGAGCTCAGCTGCGGTATCAACCTCTCCCTTTTGCCAAGGGTAGAGCATATATCGTATCATTGTGCCCCATTCAGGGCTCAACCTCCCCCGGGTGTGGCATTACTGGGATCGAGCATTCCCGGCTATGATACCCCGTATCGTGTCAACTTCTCCCCCGACTTAGACATAGTCGGGGTCGAGCTCAGTTGCGGTATCTGTACGAACGGGTTGACCGACTAGAGGGTGAATTGCCCTACAAATCAAAGGACTTCTCTTGCTTCTTACTTAAGCAAAGACACACTAGTTAATTAAAAAAAAATAAACACATACAAAGAAAAAGAGGCACAAGAGTTTATTTGATTACAACCGGAGTGGTTGTTAATCCAAGGCAGTTGAAAGCTCCACTAAAATGCTCCTTTAGGCGGAGTAACCTCTTTACAGCGTTGACGTACAAGACTAAGAAGATTTAAATAGTTAAGACAAGTGTGATTCTATAAACGAGAGGACACAACCTCTATTTATACAAAACGATCGAGGAGATCGTTTTGCTGATGTGGCAGTCACGAGGGCGCCTCCATTGATTGGGGGCGCCTCCAATGGATCAAAATTGATCCATTGGTGATCTGGCTGCGCTGGGGGCGCCTCCAAGAGTTAGGGGTGCCTCGGTTGGTCTGACTTGGCTTTCAGATCTCATCCGCTGCAATGAGTCTTCAAAGGACGGTTGAGGCGCCTCCAAGCAACGAGGATGCCTCTATTCTTCAGGCGGGTGAGGCGCCTCTGAGAGTCCAGGGCGCTTCCTTCAAACTGGCGGGTGAGGCGCCTCCGAGCCTTGGGGGCGCCTCCATCGTTTAGGTGCTTGAGGCGCCTCCATCGTACCGAGGCGCCTCACGCGCCTCTTCTTTCGAGGCGCCTCCAAGACATAGAGGCGCCTCGGGTCTTCTCTGATCGCCTTGGGTGATTGTCCAGCCGTCCAAAGTTGAGCTCACCCGAACCCAACTCAGGCCTTCTCCTCGAGCAGGCTTCCTCCCCGGCTTCTCGTACCTCAGACTGCATCCTTCTCGCCTTGCGTTCCTCGGACCGCATCCTTCTCGCTCCACTGGTGTACTCTACCACAACTTCTCGTCCCTCGGATGCATCGAGCCCGTCGACTCGCTTCCCGTGCCATCCTTCTCGTCCGCTATGTCTTTCACTCGACTTCTTGTGTTCCTAAGTTCCTGCACACTTAGACACAAAGATCAAATATCATAGGACCTAACCTAACTCGGTTGATCACATCAAAACTATCTCAGGGTACTTACAATCTCCCCTTTTTTGATGTGTATCAATCCGAGTTCAAGTTAGGGTAAACATAAAGAAAGTAAGAAAAATGATTTCAAAAAGTATTGCAATTTAATTCCCTAAAATTTTGAAATACTAAAGTACATATTCTCCCCCTTTGATCTCAAAAAAATAAGGGAACGTGCCCAAACAAACTTTAAAAAAATTTCTCAAAAAGATGATAACCATGTTAATTAAATAATTTTTATTTTCAAGCATGCATAAAAAGTTAATTCAGAATAAATTTCGGAACCCAATACAAATTTCTACCTACTGAATTTATCAAATATTTTTTAAGAATATCAAAAGTATTTTTTTTTCTAATTTGACCCTTATGATTTCTGATATACCAATTTAGTCCTCCATAATTTCTGAAATTTGAAAGACGAAAACTATTTAAATTTAAGTATGCATGAACCTTTTTTAATTTTTTTATTTCTTCTTTTATTTTTGTATTTTTATTTTGAATTCTATCAAATTCTGCTAGTGGACATGCATTTGATAAATTATATTTTAATTTAACATTATTCTTTTTCAAAGTCACATATTTAGTCCTTAACTTGTACATGGATCTAGACATTAATTTTATATCATTGTATAAATGATTAGGGGGTAAAAGGAATACCTCACTTACCGTGTCGGATTTGAAGTTAGACGCTCCCCCTTCACTGTTGCTTTCTTCTGAAGTATCTCCCCCTTCATCGATGCTCTCCTCTTGGAGACTGACCATTAATGCTAGTCCCGCATATTCTTCAGCATCGGCTTCTTCTGAGAATGAGTCATCCCACGTAGCTCTGAGGTTCCGATGCTTGGTTTTTCTTGGACATTTCTCTTTTTCTTTCTTCTTCAACTTGGGGCAGTTGTTCTTGACATGTTCTTCTTCATCACAATTGTAACATTTTATTCTTCTTTTTCCCGTAGCAGCTTCTTGCCTGTGACTTGCTAAAATTATTAGTTTTAAAAAATTTATTAAATTTTCTTACCATGTAAGCTTCTTCTTCATCAGTTGACAAATCTAAGTCTGGTTCGTCCTTCTTGGATTTCAGGACTAAGTTCTGAGTTGACTTGGTTTCTTTTCGTAAGCCTGCACATCTAGATTCGTGAAGTTCTAAAGTCAAAAAAAGATCTTCTAAACTACTTACCTCAAGATTTTTGGAGATGTAGTAAGAATCTATTATTGATGTCCACATCGATGTTCTTGGAAATGCATTTAATACATATCGGAGACAGTCCCTATTTGATACCATTTCACCGAGATTGCTAAGTCCAGTTATTACTTCTTTTAACTTACCATGTAAATGCACAACTGTTTCTCCTTCCTCTAGTTTGAGGTTGCTCAACTGATTTCGAAGTAGATCCCTTCTTGCTAATTTGATTTCTGACATACTTTCGTGAAGTTCCAAGAACTTATCCCAAAGTTCTTTTGTGCAGGAGTAGTTGCCGATCTGATTTAGTTCCTGCACAGGTAGAACATTAAGTAAATGAAATTCAGCCTTACCATTTGTCATGAATTCATCTCTTTGCCGTTTGATCCAACGGTGTTCCTCGAGTTCTTCTCCATCTTCTGTTTTGGGTACTTCAAACCCGTTTTTGATGCACAACATGATGTCGAAATCCATCTTGAAGAAGACTTCCATTTTCCGCTTCCATGCCATGAATTCTCCCTCGAATTTTAGTGGATGGATATTTGATTCGACCATTCCTCTTGATCTTGTTGTTAGGTCTGTGGTTAGTCCTTCCGAGCGTACTTAGCTCTGATACCACTTGTTAGAACTGGTTGACCAGTTTAGAGGGAGAAATGCTCTGCAAATTAAAAGTATTTCTCTTGCTTCTTACTTAAGCAAGGCCACACATAAATTAATTAAATTAAATAAACATAAAAAAAGGAAGAGACTCGAGATTTACTTGGTTACAACCTGACTAGTTGTTAATCCAAGGCAAAGAATAGCTCCATTAAGATGCTCCTTTGGGCGGAGTAGCCTCTTACAGACGTTGAAAGCACAGACACTTAATTAGCAGAAGTAGTAAAAGAAAAATGAAGTGTGTTGTCAAAAACAGGAGGTCACAACCTCTATTTATAGCAAACCGATTGAGGTGACTGTTTTGCTGATGTGGCAGTCATGGGGGTACCTCTAATGGATCAAAACTAATCCATTGGTGATCTGGCAGCGCTGGAGGCACCTCCAAGAGTTGGGGGTGCCTCGGTTGAGTTGACTCAGCTTTCATATCTGATCCACTGCGGCGGGTCTTCTGCGATAATCTCGATGAACGGGGGTGCCTCCATTAGTCTGAGGCGCCTTCATACAAATAGCGGGTGGGGCACCTCCAAGGATTGGGGGTGCCTCCATCAGTCAGCGCTTGAGGCGCCTCCATCGCACCGAGGTGCCTCACGCACCTTTTCTTCTGAGGCACCTTCAAGACACAGAGGCGCCTCAGGTCTTCTTTGGTTGCCTTGGGTGATTGTCCAGCCATCCAGAGTTGAGCTCACCCAAACCCAACTCAGTCCTTCTCC
>JBBUKS010000044.1:330612-351610 GCA_038050645.1 Hedychium gardnerianum
TCTCCTTCTTCCTTTTCAACTTCTCCTCCACTCCCCTCTCTAGATCTTGCCTCCTAACCAAGATCTAAGCTCTCTCCCTCTTCCAAGCACCTCTCCAAAGACTCTCCTCTTCTAGATTTCATGATCTTCCACCTCCTTTCTCCCTCTTTCTTGATCTCTCTTCAAGATTCAAGATCCAAGATCTAGATCTCTAGATCTCTCTTTTCTTCCTTTTTCTCCTTCTCCATAACCAAGAACTCTCTAATCCAACAAATTTTTTAACATGTCCAATATTTTGAAGAGACTTCGAAGAAGCGATGGATCCGGAGGAGGCGACGACTCCGGCAAGGACAAAGGGAAGGGAATCGACAAAGGCAAAGGGAAGGCATCCAAGAAACAGAAGGCAACCAGGAAGGGCAAAGGGAAGCGAACCGCATGCAATGATGATGGTAACATCAATTCTTATAACACTATTTTTTGCAATGAAGATCAAAAATCTAGATAAGATAATCTAGTTAGCTATAAACTTGTTTGTACTCGTTACATTGATAATTATACCATGGAAGTCTTAGTAATTAGGGAAGCCATTGAGTGGATGAATGATAACATAGGTTGGGGTGACTTGATTAATATAAATTATCCAATCTATCCTAGATTAACCCTAGAATTCCTTAGTTTTCTAGAAACCCACTTCAAATCTTGCAATGACAAAGGGAAAATAATATGGGTGGTCTTTATATGACTTCAATAATTATTTTTGTTTGCCCAATAAGTGTACACATGAGTTTCATTGTGAATTCAATAGCAATGAATTTTGGAAGAAGATTGCTTTAATTGATGAATCCTCTGATCCTTCACGTTCTAAGGCTTCTTTGCTGCAAAACCTGATTTTCTGATACCTTCGTCTTGTAATGAGTAAGATCATTTTTGGTCAAGGTGAAAGTGATGGTGTGGTACAAAAAATAGAACTTTATTATTTTTGGATAATGTTGAATGAAGTCTATTTCGATTCAGGATTTTATTTTCTTGAAACTTTAGCAAAGACTGGTAAAGCATCTTTGGGGACCATTGTATTTGGTGGGTTTATCACACAAATCACTGATAGCTTGGGTTGTGAACTATTTGGGTTAGAGGTCCTATATGGAAATACCAAGATTGACTCAGACACTTGTCTTGCAATGAAAATGATCTGTCGGGAAGCAAAAGGTTATAGTTTCATTAGGAAAGATGGGCCTCCTCTCCCTCTTCCTAATCTCAACTGCACTTCAATAAGAAACCCCAAAAACTAGATCATTCGAGATCCCCTAATTGATCTTGCTCCTTCTCCTAAGGACATACCTGGATCCTCCTCCCATAGAGACGAACTCGCTAGAGACTCATTCGCTTATGGTGATGCGAGTCACTCTAGATTTGTTTTTTTAGACTTCTGTGCTTCTTTGAACACTCTTCATGAGGAGCATAGTACTACCCAACATATGTTGGAAGGGCATTATGCATTCACTCAATAACAATTTCAAGATGTACAATACCACTTTAGAAAGACGATGAATTTTCAAGGGCAAGTTTCAAATTTTGTTAATGATTTTTACAATGAATACGAGCGAAATAGGAATTTAAGATGCTCGATGGATGTGACAACGCAATAGGTGGCCTTGCCATATCAATTTCATGAGCACCTTGGCAACTTGCTAAATATGCCTAGATTCCCACTTAGGCTACGTCCTCCACCACCCGAGGATCTCCCTCCTTCGTTATACCTCCTCCACCATTTCGTCCTATAACATACAACCCTCCACCACCGTATTGATTTCATTGGGACAATGAAAAGTCTGAGTCTTGCGAGAGATTTGTATATATGTACATAGTTTGTTTTGTTGCATCTTGCTTTATTTGAGTTAGTTGTTTTTATTTTAGTTTTGTGGCATGTCAGTTGCATCATATCCATATTATAGCATGGCTTGTTTTCTTGCAAAAATTCTAGCACGCTTGTATCTATACTTTATTGTGTTGTGATGTAGGTACTAGTATGCCTGGTGATCTAATTTTTCCTATCCATAGTAGCATGAAGTGAGCTATATTTTTCTTTGAAAAGTTTGAGAATTTGCCTAGTTTTAGGATCTCTCTACACTATGCTTGACTTGATAGTACGTACATCTGAAAATAGTCATGATTCATAAAATTGGACTAATACTAGTGTTTCTAAGATGATTTTTCAACTACATTTTGGTTAATGGAGAAACTCGGATCTCGACAACTCATTTGGAAAAATCAAAATTTCCTCTTACTTATTCTTGTGCTACATAATGCTACATCTTGTAAGAAAAAAAAAGATTGAATAAGGGAATAAAAAATAGTTGTCATGAGTAGAAACTAATAAGTTACCCCTTTGAGACCGAGTCAGATTATTGGGGAAATAATTATTATGTTTCTCTTCATCCGAGCTATCCTTTGAGACCATGTATAGTTTGAAAAAGATGAATCATGCGTGTTTATTGCCGAAAGCATAAGGAACATGGTTAGATAACGAATTTACTTGGCATGGAGTTGAAACTTGAATTGTTAAGTCACTCATTGCATTGAGCATGGAGAACTTTAACTTAGGTCATTCTCAAACATTATATCATTGTCACCAATGAAACTCTAAGATTGGACTAACATGACTCACTAGGGATTATGATGCATCTTATTGCCACATGAATCTATATTGTAGGTTTTTGCTTAAGGACAAGCAAAGGTTTAAGTCTGGGGGTGTGATGTGCTTAGATTATAAATAATTTTAAGTATTATATGATGCACATCTTCTTGTATTAATTAATTATGATATATTATCGCACCATATTTTATCATATCAACATGCTTTCACCCTATGTTGTTCGGAGATCTATTCTTTGCATGTTTTCATTGACAGAACGTGATTTGGAGCAAAAATGAACATTGGGCAGCTTTGAAGGAAAATCAGCAAACACGGTCATGCCACTAGGCACGACCGTGTTCTTCAAGCTGACATGGCCGTGTCTTCAAAAGACACTATCGTGTCTCCCAAGATCCAAGCAAAGCCCTGCCCTAGCAGAACTCATTCTAGGGTCATGCCAGGAGGGCATAGTCATGTCTTTGGCCCAGCAAAACTCATGTCAAGGTTGTGCTAAGAGGGCACGACCATGCTTCAAAGGAAGAGTAGAGTCATCTTCACATCAAAGCCATGCCTAGAGGCACGACCGTATGCTAGGTTTAGAGGTTTACACGACCTGGCTGTGCGGGAGAAGCATGACCATGCCTCACTTGTTGAGGGACCACACAGCCCGGCCATGCCCCATCCCGTGCCTCTCACACAGCCTGGCCGTGCCTCAGCCTCTAGCCTTTACATGCCCTAGCCATGTCTTAGAGACTCGTTCATGTGCCCCAAAAAGAAGGGGTCATGCCCTCTACTATAAAGGGGTCTTCTTTTCCATTTATAGGGGAGGAGAGTTTTTCCCCTCTTTGGAACCCACTAGGTTTGGAGCCATCACCATATTTTCGAGTTCTACCAATGATCTGAGGCCCATTTCTCCATTTCGTCCATCATCCAAGCAAGGAGACCACTCTCGAAGACCCAAACCACAATCGGCTAAGCTTTCTCTTCTCTTTTCTTTGGATTTGAGTTGTAGAATATTTTATTCATTATCTTTGGGTATAATCTCCTTGTTTAAGGAGTAGATACTCATGATTATAGGGTTACGAAGCAATTATGGTATGTGATTGATATATGAACTATGGATATGACATTTCCTTATTTCTATGAAATGCTTACTTCTTGTATTATGTATTGTTCCTGTGCGGAGACTTGAAGACGATTCACGGGAAAGTCAAGCTGCTGACTGGATGACCGTAGGGCGGAGTGATCTGGCCGGTCTACAGAATTTGACCCCAATCGGGGTTGCACCACCGGTCTGCTGCTTCAAGTGTCCGGTCGGGTACCTGCGCAGACCAAAGAGAGAGACGGAGGTTTAACGGAGAGCTCCAGGCGAAGGGCCTGGGGATCCCGCTCCGACGCTCAAGTCAGGTCAGATAGCTCGGACGTAAAGTAAATAGATGCACAAGAGTAAAAGTAGAGAGAGCTCCCCCTTTTCTATAGAGGCATTGAACCCTTTATATAGCCTTTAGGAGTTTGTACGACTAGCATTTAATGGTGCATGCTTTGGAAGCATGGTCGAGCATGTTCTGACCTGGAAGTACCGCCGTTCCCTGAATTTCGAGGGCGTGCCTGAGGTACTGCTGGGAGTGTTCTGACTGCACGGCCCCTGGTCATACCAAAAGGGGGTGTCGCGGTCATACGAGAAGCACCGGGGTTAACTTTCACACGCAAGAGAGAGACATGTCCGACCGGGGGGCAGTTCACCAGGGTCCTCTTGTCGGTTAAGAGGGATCTTTAATCCGATCGGATTATATTAGTCGTGGACCCGACCGGGGGCTTCACCGTGCCCCGGTCGGAGAAGCAAATGTTTTGCGGGGGCGGGCTTTAGTTATTCGGTCGGCGTTAAAGGAGTAGTCCCCGACCGGTGCGCTTTATGCGAGCGGGAGTGAGTTTGTCCGATCGGGGCAATGAGGAGTAGACCCCCGACCGGTGATGTTTCAGTGTCCACGTGGCGTTGACTTGACCTTGACTTGACCGTGCCCCGGTCGGAGAAGCAAGTGTTTTGCGGGGGCGGGCTTTAGTTATCCGGTCGGGGTTAAAGGAGTAGTCTCCGACCGGTGCGCTTTATGCGAGCGGGAGTGAGTTTGTCTGATCGGGGGGCTGAGGAGTAGACCCCCGACCGGTGATGTTTCAGTGTCCACGTGGCGTTGACTTGACCTTGACTTGATCAGGCGCCACGTGACTCCATTCAGTGATGTTTAGGAGACCCCAACCTATCCGCCCGTATCATTATGGAAATTGTGTGCCGTTTGAATAGAGTTGATTGGTTAGACCACAAGTGCAGGGCATGGCCATGGCATGATCGACCAATCAATTGCAACTCAATCATTGGGTAATCTTGATAGACCCTTTACCTAGTTTGAGATTCATAGTTTGGGAAAACCAAAAGCCCAGGGCCGAATGCCTTCAAACAGCTTCCACGTTCAATTTCCCGTCAGTTGGCACAAAGTCTTGCTAAGCCAAAGGGGCCTTATGACCAGAAACATGGCTGCAGGACGTAGACAGAAACAAGAAACAAGAAAATTAGACTCTTCTACAACTGAAGCAAATTACTGGATTGTTTTCTTTTCAAGCAATTTTTGTGGGAATTTAGTTTCTTGATTTGGAACTGGGGAATGATGATCCAACAAACAAAGCTTAATCATAGTAATTTGGCAGAACAGGTAGCTTTCGCTTTTTTTTCTTTTCTTTCTTCTGATTATTCTAACTTTGTTTAAAGTACATTTTGGCTTAGCAAGAAAGATGATAAGTTTCAACCATATTGGAAACAAAATGGATTGAGACGGCAAAAGCAGATTGAATCTAGCTAGAAAATGCAGTGGAGACAGACAACTTTCAATTCATATGAGAGAAATCACTTTGGAGCCAGAGGTAACATTTCACTTGAATTTTCTTTTTTAATATCTCTAAAATGATTATTCAATGACTTGATTGATAAGGTAAACCTTCCCAGAAGATACTGAACTAAAAGTAAATTCCACCCAGACATTCAGTATCTCATCCTGATACTGAATGAAGAACTTTTCACAGAGGCCCGTTGGGACTTTTCTCAGCTCCTTGAGAAAAGGATTCTAAGTTTGAACAATCATAATAATAGCAAAATATGCTATTGTAGAATGATAAGCTAGGAAATCATGCAAGGTGAATGATATTTCTAAAGACAATATTAGTAAATTAAATTCAATAAATGAAAAGGTTTTTTTATGTGGATACAGTATGTGAGGGTTACGAAATCATGAGAGACTAAAAGTTACTTATGACAAAAGTAATGGATGCTAAAGGGCCAAATAAAAAGAGGTTAATAAGTTTATCAATACAAAGAAAATTATAAGAGATTAAAAGTTACTTGAGACCAAAAAAATGGACACTAAAGAATCAAATAAAAAAAGATTAGTAAAATTATACATATACAGAAAATTATGAGAGATTAACACTTACTTATGATGACAATAATAGACACCAAAAGATCAGTAAATTGGATGAGATATAAGTTTTCTCATTTCTTTGAGGAATGATACTAAGTTTGAGCTACCATACAAGAATAAAAATAGCAGAGCCTTGAAAGAAAGGTTAGATGAGAATACTGAATACCACAACCCAAAGCAACTTTCCGTAGCAGTGATCATTAAAGCAGTGGAAGGAGGAAATAAGGCCCATTTGTGGGCTCATCAATCCGAAAGCTCCACTTTTTTTCTTTTTTTTTTAATTCTTTTATGACTTATTCAAATTAGTTTCTTCCTCGGAGATTTAGTATAATTTAATTATTTTGTCTGCTCCTGTATAAATATGACCAATAGGCTGGAAGCAGAGGAGGCATGGTGTTTCTGTGATGATCAGATCAGGCTTCGCAGCGAGTTTAGCCTTATGGGCCGTGGTCCATGTCGTCGTCTTCACGGAGGGGCTTCCGATGGTGGCTGCTGCCGGCCGGATTGACTCCTCCGATGATGGCTCCATCAAATATTACTACACCCAGCGCCAAAGGACAGTGGATGCCATTGCTCGCCGCCGCGCAGCAGAGTTCAGTTCCACCGACGCTAGTTCTGCTGCGCCTTCGCCTTCGCCTTCGTCTTCCCCACTTCCGTCGGTGAGTCATTGCTTTAATTTCTGCTTCTTTTTTTTTTTCCTTCTTTGGCTTCGGTGAGACGTTACTTTAATTTCTGCTTTTTATCCGTTCTTCTGCTTTCTTTTCTGGTGCACCAACTCTTTCGATATGACTTTTTTCATTATTTCATTTGCAAAAGAACTTTTTTAGAAAAAAGAAAATATTGCAGAAATCTACACCTCGTATCTTCCATGTGACCGAGTATGGCGCGGATCCGACCGGAAAAGCGGATTCTACAGCCGCCATCGGGAAAGCCATCGCCGACGCTTGCGCCGCCGCAACAGGTCAATGGCTTATCGCCGGAGTGAATAATCTCGGTGGTGCCGAGGTGCACTTGGACGGTGGCTTGTACTTGATCGACGCACCCATTAATTTACCCGTCGGAAGTGGAAATATCAAGGTACTTACATCTTTACTAATCGTGAGAATTTAATTCAAGGCGTTGTTAAGTGATTGAACGAAGCAGATCCACGGCGGCAGCCTCCGAGCGTCTGACGAATTCCCGACGGACCATTACCTGATAGAACTATCGGCATCTCAAAACGCCACCAGCCAAACCACCTCCTCCGGTTACAACTTCGAGTACGTCACGCTGCGCGGCCTCATGCTCGACGCCAACTACCGAGGCGGCGGCATCACCGTCGTCGACGCCCTCCGCACCGTCATCGACGACTGCTACATCGTCCACTTTGCCTCCGATGGTGTTTCCGTCCACTCCGGCCATGAGACCCTCATCCGTGCCTCCTTCATCGGCCAGCACATCACCGCCGGCGCTGACCCAAACGAGAAGAACTTCTCCGGCACGGGCATCAACCTCGCCGGAAACGACAACATCGTCACAGACGTAGTCATATTCTCCGCCTCCGTCGGTGTCCTCGTGTCCGGCCAGGCCAACATCCTCACCGGCGTCCACTGCTACAACAAGGCCAACGGGTTCGGTGGGACTGGGATTTATTTGAAATTGCCCGGTCTAACCCAGACCCGGATCACCAATTGCTACTTGGATTACACGAGTATCGTGGCCGAAGATCCGGTCCAATTGCTCATCTCCGGTTCGTTCTTCCTGGGCGACGCCAATGTGGTGCTGAAGTCAGTGAACGGCGTGGCCAAGGGCGTTGACATCGTCGACAACATGTTCGCCGGTGGAGGTAGCGGTGTCGACATCGTGACGCTGGACGGGAACTTCACCAGCGTCGACCAGGTGAATGTGGACCGGAACACGGCCAAGGGGATGACGGTCCGGGCGACGGCGGCGCAGGCGGCGGTGGCCGGGAACGGGACGAAGTGGACGGTCGACTTCTCGACCGTGCTGCTATTCCCAGATCGGATCGGGCACGTGCAGTACTCGCTGCAGTCGGACTCAGCGTTCTTTAGGCACGCTCTGAGGAACGTGTCGGGGAACACCGTGGTGATCGAGAGCGACGTGGCAATACAGGCGACGGTTTACGTGGAGGTGAATCAGGCTCCGGCCAATGACGTGAACGGAGTCTGAAGCCGGACGGGCAGACTTTGGATTCTCCCTATGAAACATTCTTTAAGATTTTAGTTTCTTTACAGCCATAAATTAAACAATTCACACGAAAATTGCACATCACCTGCTTATGACAAAGACAAACTGTTTTTTCTTGTAAATTGAAATTTATCTGCAATTTCAGTAGAAGTATATTTATCATAGTCATAAAGAAGAATGAACTCCAGATGATGATGGTGTGTCGATTAGGCAGAAGGTGGGTCGGGTGATTTGAGCACCTACATAAAAGGCAGAAAAAGGTAGGAATTTGATGAAAGCAGTAGTTGAAATTGCTTGGGAGAAGGTACCAAACTCCACTGACTCTGCCTTGAATGAGATCAGTAATGATGTTCTTTCTTTGAATTAGTAGCTCCTGTCATCATGTCCTGCATTTGGTCTTTACAAGGCAAGCAAAACACCTACAACTGAATTTACAAGGAGTTTAGGAATGTGATGGTCAAAACTTAATGGAGAAGAAGAAAAAAATACTTGCCAGATTTCAAGGAGTTGGTAATCTCTGTCAGGTTTGAAACTTCCAATCAGGAAAAGATGTGCTTGCAGTTGCTTGCAGTTGGAGGAGTTGAACTTGCTCACATCCTTCATATGAGAAATTTAAAACGAAGTTGTGATACATGTTTTTAATAAAAAAATATATCTGATAGTTACCTGTATTTTTTGTTTTTTGATCAAACACATGTCTACTCTTTTCCTGTTTTATTACCTATTATGCAGAATTAATTAATTTTAGAAAATCAGAGAAGATCCTAATCAACTTTAAATCTAAGATGTAACCAGATAGGTTCCAAGGTGAAGGTATAATCTTGGATACAACTAAAAATTGAATAGTTCAAAAAGCATTTGGAATTAAATATTTCTGCTGATCGCATGGACAACAAATCTGTAGTATTTGACCAGTTTAAATTTGGTTAATCAATCTAATTGAAAATTAATCTTGTACACTAAAACATAAGATAAAAAGGATGTCATTTAATGAAAATTCAAACTGCAGCTCGTCTGTAATGGTTTGGAAAAAATTATAGACTGAAGAATAGATGAACTGGAAAGAGGACTTTTTTTTCACTACAGAATGTGGCAAAGACACAGAAAGCTGGAATTTAAAAAAAATAATAATAATATTAGTGTCTCGTGCCATAATAACTTAGCCTAAAGACGCCAACAGAAGTTAGCAGAAAAAAATGTGATAGTTTAAAAGAAAAGTATTACCTATATAACGTCATCACTTTCATGGGTGGTCAACAAACAAGACGATATAACAAACTGACAGCCAAACGTTTGATGACTAACACACCTTTTGTTGTTACAGAGTCAGATGGAGAAGTAGTGTCTCTCGCTATCAAACCAAATATATTTATTCCAGTTGGATAACTTCTGTTAATTACTCGAAAAAGACAGCCAAACAAAAAAAATGCATCTGGCAGTAAGATGAAGTTAATATAAACTAACCAAATGAACTTTTCTTCTGAGCAAAAAAAAAACTTACAATTGTTATGGACCGGTTGCAACTCAGGTTCATGTAGAACATAGCTTTATCTGTTCATAGGAGTTGTTTCATTCAACCTAACATTTGAAGGTTGTCAAAATATCCCAGGAGTTGTTTCAATTAGAGAGAACCACATAAAATTTTGGAGATTGTGCATATCGATCAAGAAGATAATAACAAGTATCTTTCATTGTTCTAGTGAACATTGGTAAAAAAAAACTAAGCAAAGCATGAGATTCAGTGTACATTACAAGAATGCAGGAAAAGAAGATGATGTTTACAAATCACATTGTAAGGATAACAATGACCCTATAGTTCTGTTTTGACAATGTCATAACTACTCCTAAAATGCTGAAACCTTTGCTAATCCTCCTCATCGTAATACAACAAGCCAAATTCTTTTTGCCCCTTCAAAAGGCTCTCTTGAATTCGCTCCTTGATCACAGTTCCCTAATGATTAAAGAAATATTAGTACCACAGAAACAGTAAAAGAAACATGAAACTTGTAACTAGGTAACATCTGGGGGAAACAAACTCACCATTTGATGACAACCTTCCTCAAACTTCTCAAGAAAACCAACAACCCAGCGATCTGCATTTTCTACCCACTCATCATGAAGCACGCTCAACTGTGATAAGCCAATGAAAGTCCAGTAAATAAACAAAATAAAATAACATTATAAAAATAATAATGAGGAAAATAAACAATGGTGGCAAGACCCCTCTATACTACAAGAATTCAACATCATCTATCCCAACTAATTGGAGCCAAACACTGCTGGAATTCAACAATCCCAGAATATTGCCATATCACCCTGGAATGTAATACGTTAAAAAAGGGCTACTGAGATAGGAAAGGTGGTGAGGAAGGGGGAATGAGGATGTTCAGATTAAATGAGTCTTAACCGAGAAGCTGTGTATAAAAATGACTGGACACTAAAAGAAATATAATGTGGCACCAAAACGAGCCCTCAAATCAGTGTTCGGCACAGGAAAAGAGATATACCAAGGCTGCTCTGCCCTACTATGATTTAAACACTGTACAAGATTTCAAGTTGCAGCTGATCTAGTCAATAGCTGCTCCTTGATATATGTAACTGGGAACTTTTTCAGCGATCCTTATATACTGTTTTTATCCACCAGGTTTATTCACCATCATACAGGTGATGTAAATTTTGTTTCAAACATATTAGGCATCCAGTAGAATAGTTCATCTAAAATTAGTGGATTCTACGTTTGCCCAAACATACCACGTCATAAAATGATTAGCAGCAATAAATAAATAACAATTTCAACAGAAAAAGGAGACCCTTAATGATCCATTGATCCTCTACTTGTAACTCTTTCAGGAAGCATTTTCTGAATTCTCATTCTACCTATCCGCACATATTTAATAAAAAACCATTTCACCTTAGTAGGGCATTCTAAGAATATTCATGAACAAAGGTCACTCTCAGCATAAATTTTTCATCATTCTATTGATTATTGACTAATAAGTTTTTCTAAAAAAAACAGAGATACAAGTTTTCAAGAAACAGAGAACAGTGGGCTTATTTCTACAAAGATCTATTATTCAAGCAAGAAGCACATTTAAAGACTGGTTACAAGAAATTGGTTTTGTTGTCTAACCTTGTTCTGCAGCAAGCATTTCAAGATTACACATCTCAGTGCCTAAAAAGTAAAAAAAACCTAACTTGGTGATAGTGTATTCAACTTTTTGAACTATATACCTTCTTCCCTACTTTTTCTTGCTTCTCTTTAACTTTGTCATACAACTTCTCAAATTCCATGTTCACCCTCAAACGTTTTTCCTGAAAGACAACAGAAATGACAAAGCATCAGTTCCCTAATATATGAGCCAGAGCTAATATGTCTAAGGTAGCAGCTATCACACATAAAACACCACCATGAAAAATGACTTGCTATTCTGTGCGGGAAAAACATTTCATGTAATATATTCTATAAACATCATTCATGCAACCTTCATATAGCTGACACCTAGTTCCTTCCTTGTATATCCCCTTGCCAAGTTACGCATCACATACTGGTTGTAGTCTTTAACTATCCTCATCAATAGATCAGATGTAGAAATTCCTTCTGTCCGCTTAGTTTCTTTAAATTTCCCAGCAGCTTTAACCTGGTACAGTATGTTAATGTGTAATAAGCAAAATATAAAATTTAATGAATCAAGTTGACAGAGAAGATTAATCAATCATTTAATGACTCACAAATTCATATACATCTTTGCCAGCTCCACTCGCATCAGCATATCTACAGAATTTTGATTAAAAAAAGTTACCATTGATCTAACAAAAAATAAAAGAATAGAAATAAAATACACTTAGATTTACATATTCTTTGTTCTTCCCATTGATTCTAACTTGTAATTATATGAAATTAAATGGTAAATTCTTTTGTCACTAAGAGATACTAGGTTATTGTATGATATTCCGGATAAGGAATCTTCTTCCTGACATAGGCTCTTAAAAAGTAAGATCCTTGTTCTGACCTTCTTTCTTTGAAGCACATTCACAAGCTGGCCTCTTCATATGAGATATGCCATGTGGGAATCAAAGGGCAAAACTCCATTTAAGTTAATAGCAATCAGTGTTTAATTAAACTGTTAAATGTCTTGGCAATTCATATGAATTGGTTTGAATTTGTTGGTGCAGAGAGCACCATATAATCAAACCTAAGTTTTGATGTTCGCAAAGGTTCAAAGTTAAGTGATCTAACGATGTTGATCAAGTGTGCAGGTAGCTCAACCAGAAAGTCCTAGTAAGACTAGGCAAGTGAAAGTTCTAGTAAGAATAGTCAAAGGACGGCCCTTGTAGGTTAGCTAGACCGGATACTAGGCAATGAAAAGCTCTAGTAGGTCAGCTGGACCGGATACTAGGCAAAAGACTTGGCAGATCAAGGACACCAGGCAGGAAGTCTAGACGGGTCAGAGAGAATCGGACGTCTAGCAGGTTGATGAATCAGCAAGGACCGGACATCGAAGGAAAATCCCGGGGCATCAGATGTCGAGCAGGAAGTCCAAACAGGTTTGAAGGGTCGGTTGTTTGGCAACATGTAAACTCTCCTGAGTGGAGTGGGTCAAGGACGCATTCCCTTTAAGGGAACAGTAGGTGTCGGTCGGACTTAGGATTTCACTGAAAACCCAAAAGTCAGGATCGGACAGTTGAATGACTGTCAAAGCTATAATATTATTATACTTCTATGCTAACGTTGTGATGCAGGGACTTGATTTCGGAGTCGACCGGAACTCGGGAGCTCTAGGCAACCGGACCGGTCGACCAGCGGTTCAGGTGCCCGAACTGGGTCCAAGCGCCCGGGATCCCCGCGATCTCAGCCAGATCCAAGCGCCCGAAAGGGTTCAGATGCCCGGGAGTAAATAAAGGTCAGCCGGATCAAGCTTCGACGAGATGTTGCCACATCAACAGTCCGGGCGCCCGAAAGAGATCTAGGCGCTCGGAGGAGGATAAAATACGATGAAAGTGGATCAGATCAGGCCTAGATCCAGACGCCCGGAAGGGATCCAGACGCCCGGAAGGGATCCAGACGCCCGGAAGGGATCCAGACGCCCGGAAGGGTCAATAAAAGAGGCTTCAACAAGCAGCTTCACAACATCAATTCCATACTTTCTTCCAAGTGCTCCACGCTCCAAAAACGTTGTTATGATGCCGAAACGCTGCTCTGACATCGATATTCTACTTCGGATCTTATTTCATTGTCGGTATAAGTTGTTCTTTTTGTTTTCGTCTTTCATACCCGATTTTTGAAAAGAGTTGATAAACTTGTTACCGATCCCTATCTTTTGTAAAGGGATGAACCTCTTAGAGAAAGAGGACATTAGTGGATTGCCCATCGAAAGCGGTCAACGACCGCGGGCCTCGGACTAACCGCCACTAGGTTGTGAACCAAGTAAAAACAAAGTGTGTTTTCTGTGCTTGTCTTATTTATTCCATTGCATACTTTGAAAAATGTAAAAAACGACACGCGCTATTCACCCCTCCTCTAGCGCTCTTTCCTGATCCTACATATGGCAACACTATCCAAGTAGGAAACTTGAAACTTTCAATATGGAAGGTAAATCTCTAATAGGTAAGCTCTTTTTTTTCCTGAACTACTGATATATAATAGGAAAATGTCCCCTCTCTTGGCGCCCTTATTTACAACCTACCAACTTTGGTCAAAACCTTAACTCGGACCAAATATCAAATAAAGAGCAATAGTGGAACTTATCCAAGTCAAAACCTTAACTTGGACCGAGTTCAATAGACTGAGCACAATGGAGGCATAAGATTCATGCAGTCGACCTTAAGTAACTGGACCAAGTAAAGCTAAGGTTCAAAGCTAAAAAAAGGATGACTTTAGAATGACGCCTAGTAAAGAAACTTAGAACTCAAGAACCAGTTTAAAATATCTGATGATTGACAATTTTTGCAGCTGAAATATAGTAGAGTTCATAAAGATCATAAACGTGCATTTAAGTTGTGTAACCTTACGGGAGAGAATCATGAGCCACGTAATCAATCTTGTGTTTGTCAAGGAACTCCTGTGTGATTACCCAAGGTGCATCAGGTATAACTTCATCAACCCATCTGTAAGAAGAATGATTTATGAGAACAAGAAGGAAATACATGAAGTGATGATGGACTTATGAAACTCTAGCCATGATTTTAAAAAGAAAATGAGTTTCTTGGACAATTTGAGCAAAACACGAAAGAAAAAGGATCATACAACCCCCTCAGGCCAACCATATCCAGTTCAGTGATGGCTGTCAATCGAAGAAGCTTCTAAACGTTATCACTACATTATATTTGGGGGCAAAAATCTCGTGTGAAGATTTTTGAAAATGGATAGCTAACCTGGCACATCTACCATATATATTTAAGACATATGTCTAGTAGAAAGGAAGTAAGATAATCTTGTTAAAATACACAGTCTACAACATCTATCAAGAACTTATTATTTTGTGGTATTTGAACCTGAAAAATAAAGGCATAGATGCAATTGTAAGTTTGTAACTGACTTTACAAAACAAAACACTTACAAGATTAGATATTTAGCATTGAAAGGTATCTTCTGATAACTTCATTGCAAGGGAAAAATATTATAACGTTCACTAAAGCAGAAAAACACTTGTATATTTTTCTTTATTTTTTTTCTTCCCAAACATGAGTCCATGTTAAATGTGGACAAGCGATCAATACATCTGGCATATAAGCAAAGTCAAAAATTAGCTCATTTGTTTCCCAACTAACCTCTAACAAAAGCACATAGAACTATTTGAAAATCAGTTCAGTTCATCTCAGAATGTGATTGAATTTGAAAAACGTAACAATTCTATTTAGAAAACATTTTTAAAATGAGGAACAGGGTGGGTAATATAAGAACAGGATACAATACTTGCAGTGACGCAGTGACTCATAACGCTCAGATTCTGTCATGACAGTCTTTCCTTTGTATTTATGCGTTATTTCGTCGTTGCAACAACCCACAAGAAGATATGTGTTTGGAAACCTACAGATCAAAAAAATAATTAATTATCTCCCCCACTCAATTTCACAGAGGAATATTGAAATTTGTAGATACACAGACATTTGAAAAGAATATACAAGAAAAAAAAACAAATTTTAAAACAAAACAGTAGCAACGTAGGGGAGATGAACAGTTTCGCTGAGCGAAGCAGGCTCGTTCAAGTTAAACCTAACCCATCGGTCAAAATGACTAAGAAGGAAATAAAAGGGGACAAAAGGCCTACGCTTTCTTCGCCTGTTCGAGGGATCTGGCGTGGCCGAAATGGAAGAGATCGTAGATTCCATCGGCGTAGACTCGGACGGGCCTATCACCCTCTCCGGCCTCCGCCTGCTTGGCATCCTTCTTGTCCGCCTCCGGCTCAAACTCGGCGTCTACCTTGAGACCCCCTAACTCCGCCTTCGCCGACACCTCGTGATCCTCCGCTGCCGTCTTGCGCTTCGGATCGGCCATCAAACACCGCGGTCGATCGATCGTAGTGGCCGAACGCCGTCCCAATCTCAGTGATCGACTTATGAGGTGTCAATTCCGGTCCGGCAACGGTTTTAGACAAGCTCGTAACGGTCCCACTCGAGTTGTGTGGTCCGCAGACTGCGTAAAGCGCGGCTCGCGTGCCAGGTTAGGCTCAGTTCACATGTCAAAAATGGCCCTATATTTTTAATTAAAAAAAACTTATATTAATAGTAGTTTTAAGGGAATGAATTACAAGGGGTGTTAAATTTAAATTAATATATTATGTAGAAGGCAAATATATTTTATAATCTTATAAAATTAAAAAAAACACAATGTAATTATTTGACAAACATTTAAATCCATTTAGATTTACATAACATTTTTGATTAAAACTGTTACATCATATAAATTTATTTAATTATGTAACCGATTGACTTGAATGTTTTTTAAAATAATAATAAAAAACGATCTTTTTTTTCTCTCCTCAAAATGATAGACCTAAGTACGTTGAATGACTCAGGTAAAAGTTCATCTCAGTTAAATTCATCAATACTCACATCTGAATCATTTTAACTTTCCAGATTCATCAAGACATTTTTGCTCAAACCTGAAAAAGATTAGAATGGAAAGATTAGACCCTCTTAATGCTTCAAATTAATTTTCATTAAGAATCTCAAATCATTGTTATATTTAACAAAACACTATAATTAGGAATCTAACGTGATTAATAAATAAATAAATAATGACTTTTTTCCAATGGTATAGAGCAAACAATACTGTAGTCCAAGCAAACACAGTGGTCATGCATTTTAACATCGGCGGGAATTAACAATTTAACAACCAATACATTATCATTTCTAGGAATTAGAAAAAATTGTCTTTAGAAAACCAAATTACACAAATAAACAAAAAGAACTAAAACGTTGTCTGTTGTTGACAATAGCTGAAGCGGAAAACTGTCTGAGGTCGATGCCATTGCATTTGCACCTGTTATCAGAGTAGAAATGGATGATTTTCATCTGGTGAAAACTGACAAGGCATGAAAAGAATATTAGACAGAAGAGTTAGATAGAACCACTTTTCTCTGCTCTGTCAAAGGGGGAATAGGCCGAACATCACAAAACTTGCTACTTGTTGCAACTATTTTCTTGCAAGTGACTCAGACTTGTGTTCACTGCCAGAAGTCACAATATAACCAGCGCCAACCTGTAGCAAAAGAAATGGCATAAGAGGGAATTATAATCAAACCAAAACGGCAAGAATTCAGCAAATTATTTGGAACTCATTCAGTACTTGTGGTCACTGTAAGGAATTGGACATTCCATCTTGGGAATCAAGTACCACAGAAAGCTACCAATGCATTACTGTCCATTCTTCACATAAATAAATGGGTTTCATAGACTGCATATGCACATTTCCACCAATCCTATAGGTTGCTGGCAGAAAATGCACAGTACAATTCAAAGGGTGGTGGAGTCAAATCTATGTTAGTCTCTTGAACTTGGCATTCTTTTCAATTCCTAAGAATGGCTTTAACAGAATTTGAAGACATTTTTATATAGGTTACTTGAAACATGGATGTATACTAATGTGGCAGATATTGCAGGCTTTTCTTCATTAACTCACCTAGGTAAAGCCACTTGAGACGTTTTTTTCCTCCATACCAACTTGTGGGTAGATTATACAAAACAGAAGAAAAATGACAGATTACCTGACAATCCTTCAAAACAGCACGCTCTTGAAGTTGCACATTACTGCATATAACAGAACCTTGAATGGAACATCCATCATCAATGGTGACATGATTCATCACAACTGAATTGACAATCTACAAAAAACAAAGAAAGAATTATTGGTGTGTAAAGCTGTGGTTGCAGGTTCACACTGCATATCATGTTTTTTCTTCATTTCTGAAGAAAATTGCATTCAAACCATAAACAAATAAAATCATTCAAGTTTCGTTACAGTGATCGAGAACCTTGACATTTGAACCAATTCGGCAATGGCGTCCAATGACAGATCTTTTCACACTACACTTATCACCCAATTTTGAACCTTCTGCAAGCATGCACTGTGGGCCAACCTACATCAATCATTAACATAAGGAGAATGGAGAATAAAGATATAGAGAAATAAATGAAAGCATGTACTAGAATATGCTGGGCTACCAGCGAGGATGCTGGGAACAGCAGGAGCACTGCAGGGCAGATTAGCACAGGGCTGCTAGCCATCTGCCCCAGCTGCAGTCCAAAGGCAATAAACCTAGTTTAAGGGAATATTTAAACAGGCTTTTTCATATGGTCTCACTTTGTAGAGCACAGAACTCTACTGTGACAAGCTATGGCTCCGAGTTCTGCACTTGGAAATTCTTCAGAATTTAGAGAATGTCTTAGAGTGCATGTGCAAGCTGAGATACCACAAAGTTTGTAGAAAGGAAAATTTTCTTCATGGGAGAACTTTTAATTTTCAAGGAACTTAGAGATGAAGCTTTCCGTTGTTTTCTATATCAATATTAAGAGAGAACAGTTTAAAGTTGATTAAGATATCTGTTGTACAATATGTGGGCAACCAGCTGTCTGATTCCTCTCATAGTAGGTTTATATAAAACCACGTCAATTGTTATTAATATTTCTTGTGTTCATGTTATTCAATCAGATAAAGGTTCCACCATGCAATCTTATGGTGGAGATTAAATTGACATTTTACACGAACTTCAGAGGGTGGTTTAAAGTGGTGGATTCAAACATCTACCTTAGAATAGGAGTAGATACTGCCTGTGGTTCTTTTAATAGTATTGGTTCCAGCAAGCAGGACTAGAACATTCTCCAACGCCAAAATATTGTATTAGAACACTTGTGATGCTAACAACTCATAATTCAAACTTTAACCATGATCTATGCAGGGCTAGAGCAAAATAATGATCTATGCAGTATAAATTTATCTATGAAGTATGACCCCTGGCACTATAATTCAAACTTTAATCATTGGTTAAATAAGGTAAACTGATGATGATGATGTGAATTGATAGTCTCTTGCTCTACACCATATGAGAAGTATTAGGCCAGCTATTAGTGTGCCTACAACTCATATGTTGTAACAATATAAGTATGTGCAAGAGACGAAGAGCATGTAAGACTTAAAATCTTGGAAAACCTTACTGTAGTTTTGGATCCCAGCTCATTAGAGGGATGAATGATGTTGTTTTGTGCAGAGAAAGAATATCCAGAAAGATGGCTAGCCTCTCCTATCACCTACTCACCATATGAAAATTTATTAGTTGTATCAAGCAAACTATTCATCTGCAGACAAGTTTCAATTATAGAATCCTGGTTATCAAATTCTTACATCACGGTTAATGTCACTAAATGCCTGAATGGAGTTTAAACGAGCACAATATTTGCTTTCATTGGCAATATAAACACAGCATTTGTGGGACCTTTGATCATCACATTGTGACTTAATGCTGAGAGGTTGGGAGTCCTGAAAAGTAGATGGAGCGATTTCTCGGTGTTGAGACAACCATCTTAGGTCATCTTGAACAGCACTCTTATTACTCCCAGATTCAGACCTAACTAATCCATTTCCTGACACTTCTGAACTCTGGTATCAAAGATGTAGTTGTAATGTTAGCTACAATTAGCAAATGAATAAGAGGTATCAGTATAAATTAGCATACCAATTGGGTCCTTATTAGATATGGTAGAATATCCTGTCTAATGCTTTGAAATTTATCCTTTTGATCCAAAATATCCTGCAAGACAGTCCTAATAAAGGCTGGCTTATCAGAAACATGAGATGTGAAAGAAAAGATTATATAATGAAAAAACTGTTGCCCGATCAAATGATGTTCCTGACCTTTTAAATGCATACAAGTGTGCATCCATGAGATCAGCTCGAATTTCCATCTAAAAACATACAAAGGAATCTTACCTTAAGCATGACAAGCAAATAACACAGGAGAAAGGTAACTGAAACACAATTTCATATTAACTCTCAAGATGAAATAATGCCAGTAACAAAGAAGCTTAACAGTTATCCATAGCTTGAAGGGGACCCCTTGCCCCCCATAGACTCGTAATTAGTATGCCATCAGAAGGGAAGCTATACTAGAGGAGAAAAACGAATCAGCAATTTGATTTGAAGGATAGGTGGTATTGTAGCTTGGAGTGGCACAATAAAAGTTATTTAAGGAATCCAGACCAAAGGGTTTTGTACATAACTACACTCTAAGCCATAAAAGGTTAGGCAAAGGTATACCAACTTGTAATCCTCTGTCAAACTGGTATATCTACCCATGAAGTTATTAATCATCAAAATCACTCACCAAAGATAATAGAACAGGTTTGCATCATCTGAAATTTCAGTCCTTGATTCTATTTGTACATCTCTTTCCTTTTTAATATTTGACAGACCAAAACAGTATCTGGTAGAGGATCTTCCCAGAAACTGATATTTTGCTTTTCCTTATTCCTTTTTTTTCAAAATGGTAAATAATTACCTCTGATTAACTCATAGTCATATCAAATTTCTTATATAATCAAGCATAAGCAACAAAGAACCTGATATATATAACAGTTATCTAACTAATTCAAGCTTATTGCCAACACCATAATTTCATATAAGAATTTTCATCAAAATGAAAGTCCAACATCATACTTTCTATTAATTTTTTTTCCATGCCCACAATATTTATTTTCCTTTTAAGTACCATGAGGACCAGTATGTGGCAATTTCTCATAGAGTTGATTACCTTTTATTGATAGCCTCATAAGTTGCAAGTATATGTGGCAAGGTTTAAAGCATGGTTTGAAACATTGTGTCATGTCAGATTAAACAACTGAAACCTATATTTTAGTAGATTCATGAAATTTGATATTGATTGGCATGGAAAAAAAACTCTTCAATGTCACCCATACCAATGAGTATTGTATTGTGCCAACTTTCTGCATGCTTTAGCAAGCCATGTCAAAATGAAATTCAACTAATTACCATAGTGTTATTTTTAAAATAAGGTGAGTGAAAAAAATATATGAATAAAACTTATATGAATTCATTTCAATACACATTAAAGTAAACATGAATAAAGCAAATTTTTATTCAACTGCCTAATGATATAGTTTTAATTTTTTGGAGTAAAAAAAAAAGAATCAAAGTAGAAAAACCATTACAACAACAACAACCGAGCCTTATCCCACTATGTGGGGTCGGCTATATGGATCCTTTTACGCCATTGAGCTCTAT